>JBBPBX010033006.1:19153-33524 GCA_038048925.1 Garcialebias charrua | reverse complement strand
CTTCTTTTAGTGGTTGCTGAAGAGCAAATGGTCACTTTCCGACAAGGGTGAATGACTGGTGGAATATTTTCGTCTGTTCTGATCGTGTGTTCACCTTGTAGGCATCCCAGGCCCTGAAACAGATCTTCATATTCATTCATTAGTTCTTCGTAACATGTGTTTCCTTCAGTGTCGACAACAAGCACTCTCTTTACTAGATTTAATCTTGTACAAGCAGATAAACCTAGTATGGTTTGCACATCTTGTGTCACCACCACAAATGCAAGTGTGTAAGTCTTTTCTTTGTGTGTCACTTTAACCATGCATTTACCTTTCACTGGTATTGCTGCTCCTGAGTATCCTTTCACTTTCGTTCTAGTCTCATATATTTGAGGTCTTGGTCTAATTTTCTTCAGTTCTATTTCAGATATTACATTGGTTTGGGCTCCTGTGTCAAGTTTCATTGCAACATATGAGTCATTAACCTTTAGTGTCATTATCCAATCCTCTTCATCATTATTGTTGTTTGTCACCACATCTACATAGAACTCTTCAGTGTCACTTTCATCCACTGCATGAATTTTGCTTTGCTGGTCCTGACTTTTGCAGCATCTGGCATAATGGTTCTTTTTGTTGCAGTTGTTACATATTTTCCCAAACGCTGGACATCTTCTTGGAGGATGCTGTGTATCACACCGGTCACACTTATTCTCTTGTCTCTCTCTGTTTGATGGCTTCGGATTCATATTTCCTCTTGTAGGTGTCCATTTTGTTTTTGACATCCTGTTTGTCTCCTTTCTTATTGTATCGACTGTGTTGTCTTCGCTGAACAGTTCTTTAGCTTGAGTTTTCACTGTCTCTGCTGCTCTACACAGAGCTATTGCTTTTTCCAGATTGAGATCCTGCTCTCTCAACAGTCTCTCCCTCAGACCATTGTCTGGGATTCCACACACCAGCCTGTCTTTGATCAATGAGTCTGCCAGTCCGCCAAACTCGCACGTCTTGCTTCTGTTGGTTAACTCAGTTACATACCGATCAATAGTTTCACCAGGTTTCTGCACGCATGTGAAAAACCTGTGTCTCTCAAATGTCACATTTCTTCTGGGTATGCAATACTCTTCAAACTTTTTAATTATTATCTTGAGCTTCATCTTATCAGCTTCTTCGTCAAAGGTGAAGTTATTGTAAACCTCTAGTGCATCGTCGCCGATCACGTGCAAAAACACTGAAGCATTCTTTTTCTCGTTCTTTTCATCTGCGCCTATTGCAGTCAAGTACAGCTCAAAACGTTGTCTGAATCTTCTCCAGTTCTCTGCCACATTACCTGTCAGTTGCAAACTAGATGGTGGGTCAGTCCTTCCATGTTCAGTTCTTATTCACACGCTGAGTATGCACTTCTTTTTCTGCTTCTCGACCAGCTAGGTGGCTAGCTCCGTTAGCATTAGCATCCGTTAGCATTAGCATCCGGTAGCGTTAGCAACTCCAAAACGTGGCTTACTCTGCGTCCGACTTTACAAACGGTTGCTCCTCTTCAAGTCCATCTTCTGACACCATGTCATGTTTGTGTGAGTTCTTTAATAACCACACCGGAGTGTTACTTGAAGCAGGCAGCTTTATGCAAGTTAAGAACTGATGCAACTGTGTCATACAGTCAACATGTGCCCTTTTTACAACAAAGAACCAGGGCGCCCTCTACAGGCCAACTAGTTACAGTGCACCTGCTCTCATGCTCAAAAAAGACACTTATTTAAAGCTCTTATCATTACATGCACGCTACACTTCCGTGTTTGATTAATAGACCATTAGAACTTCCGGTTCAGAGCGGACGCTAGCGGAGCGCTGAGTTTGAAAGGCAATGGCTGAGTCTCTTGCGTTTACTCGTTGTTTGTTGGAACTTCCCAAAATTTCCGTGAATGATGTAAGACGCATTGTTCGTTTCTCAAGCTCAGCTCCACAGAGCTTAATGGATAAAGGCTTCAAATTTTATGTTTGTTCGTACATAACAAACTTTGAAGGTAGGTCGCTAATGCTAACTCATAACTAGCATCACAACTCCTTGACCGAAGACTAGAAAGCTGTGTTTTGAAGACATTACTTTTGCAGACTAATGTTTCACACATCTGTTTGTAATATCCAGTGTCAGGTAAAAGCTGCTTTACAGGGGAAGTGACAGTAAGAGCTCGGTGTTATCACTCAATGAAGAAATCTGAGGCTCCTCACCAACTGAGAGTAGGGATACCAAACAAGATCTATCGTTCCGTCCTGTTGGACTTGTTCTGTTGTTCCAAATTCAGTAGAACATGTTCTGCAATTTAATATTAATACATTTCACTCTGGAATACAATTACACAGCTTGTATCTGTATAATTGTATAGTTAAGTTAAGCAGACGACTGAAAAGGTGGTAAGCAGTGGCAAGCAAGCTGAGTAGGTTATTTAACACAGATCGCTGGAAGATTTAAGACCAATAATGATGTAAACAACATTTTAAATGTATATTTACAACTTACAGAGGACCTATTAAGCTCACTTTTACACTGCTTTTGAGCACAAGGCTTAAACTATTTTGCATTAAACATTATTTTGAATTTACGTGTCTAAAGTTCATTCTGTATTTCAGCTTACACTGCGTGGTGCAGCACCTGTTGTGCTGACAAGGAGTTCCTGTTCTTGTGTTGCTGGGAAAGCAATGTGCAACCATTTAGTTGCCCTCCTGTACCAAACTGCACATTATTCACAGAGTGGGATGTCAGCCGTGCCACCTGTCCTGTCATGCACTGAAACTGAACAAAAGTGGCACAAACCTCGAACCATGGTTTGTATTGCATGCATCAGAGCATGGTTTGTATTGTTTGTTTGTTTTTTTGTTTTTGTTTTTTGCAGTGTTCTTTTCTCTAAAGTACTTATAAGTAATGTTTGATGTATTTTGTAGGGAGTAAAGCCTGGACCAGTGGATGGCATGGCAGTTCTCAAGGCCAAATCAGGAGCTACTTCAACTAGTGGAATAAGGTATACTGTACTACACATTTGTGGTATGTCCTTGTTTAAGAAAAAGTCATATTTTAGTTCTACTGTAGTTTATTAATTTTTAACAAGTTTCAAGTCTGGCGGTACTTGCAAGAACTATCTTTTATTACATGGTACTTAATGTTCTACAGTACACCAAATCAAACTAAATCCCTTGTGTAAGAACACATTCAAAATGTTTTTTAATTACTTCATACTCCTTTCTTACATTTGTAAAAGATAATTAGGTCAAACATAGAATATTATCACTACACCTTACATTATTTAAATATCCACTCTAATTTATTTTTTAGATCCACTCTCTACAAGGGATACAGTGGTGAGCTGCCAGCCCCGTCCACTCTGAACCCTTCTCCTCACTATGCTGCATTTGAGCCAGAAATCCTACCCTTGATCTGCCACATGAACATCTCCACGGATAAACCTCTTGTGGACTCTCAGTTTGGAAAAGTGCAGGCTGGCAGTTTTCTGTCTTATCACCATCCTCCATTGTTTCCTCATGGCAAGACGATACATGAAGATGCACCACCTTATCCAAAGTTACCACTGGACGACTACCACATCACACCAACTGACTGTAGTTTTGTACCAACGAGCCAGGAACAACTTCATCTGCACTCACTGAGTGTGACACTGTCCCAGTCTCGTCTAATAGAAGCTTCAACAAGAGGTCAAAGTGCACTGGAGAGACCAGCATTTGGCTTGGTGGAAATTAAGTGTCCAAACACCCAGAGCTACATCGACTGTGGATACTTAATGGTGGAACAAGGCCAGCACAAACTTAAGAAAAGTCATTCATATTACTGGCAGATACAGGGGCAGCTGCTCATCACTGGAATGTCATGGTGTGATTTTGTTGTATGTGCTAATGATGACATGTTTGTGCAGCGCGTTCATAGGGATGAGGTAATGCTGACCACTCTGAAACAGAAATGTGATTTGTTTTTCTTTTGTACTTACCTCTCAAAATACCTATCTGTTGGTTAAAATTAAAAACACAAAGTTGTCAAGTTAATATTACTTGTTCAACAGTATTTACAGTAAAATTAAGTTGCTGTAATTGTAGTATCCTTAATATGTTAATTGCTCATGTTGTAATGCAAATATTTTTGTTTCCTTCAGAAGCTGTTTTTGTTTCCATTACAAAGCAATTGTTGAGAATCTTCACCAGCAAATTGTTGTGATTGTTTCAAGATTTTTTTAAAAATTTAGATTTGTTTTTGTGAAGATTTTTTATATACGACGTCTCGATTTATGACGTTTCGTGGTTACGACACACGTCTCCATTAAAAAAGAAAACAAAATAATTATGAATTTTTCATTTTGAAGCCGATTTACCAGTTTCCGGCAGTTTCCAGTTTTACTAGCTGCGGAGGCTACAGCTTGCCCTGTACTCTCTAAAAAAGCTGTCTGGTCCTCTGGACATTCAAAAAACAAAACAAAACTTGTTGGAGCAAGCTGGACAGGCAACAGCTGTGGAAAAGTAGCTGTTCTATGGACGGCGGTTTTACAACGTAAACAAATGGAGAATCCGGAGGAGGGACAGAGGAACGGAGGAAATGGCTTCACCAGCATTCCAGAGTAGGAAATTAACTCTTTTTTTTCCTTCATTATGGCTCTGAAATATATGTGTTTTTTGATAATTATGTAGGGTACTGTGTTAGGATAGGCTAAGTGCTTGGTAAAATACAGTACTGTACTGTATGTATAAGGTGCAGTTTGGAGTCAGATGGTTTTATCATTCTCCCACCTGATAAAATGTATTGCAACTCTGACAGTCCTTTTTAATGTATATATATAATTTATTGCAGGGGTGTCAAACTTATTTTAATTTTGGACCACATCAAGTTCATGAATGTCCTCAGAAGGCCAGACATGGCAGAATGTATTGATAAAACTGTCTATGAATAAACTGGTAAAATAAAACTTTCTAAAAAATAAAAATAAAAACTTTGCCCATCATGTCTTTTGGGGAAGGAAAAGGTATCCTTAATAGGCAGTGGTCCTCTCATCACCTGCTCAGTCCTGTTTACATCTGAGAGGAAAGATGGCCACTCAGCTGGGTCCATTGGCAGAGCTGATGATCCTTGGTGTGGCTCGGACTTTGATGTGGAAGCTTCTGAGAAAGAGACAAAAGAAAGATGATGATTAATAATAACATAAAAGGGCAGAAAATGTTTGTGATGTACATAACTGTTAATATGAAAATGATCTGGAGCACAAAGAGGAATTATAGAAGATGTTTTGCTGTTAACTTACCAGGTAGATCATCTGCAGTTGCAGACACAGATGAGACAGTGGGCACAGAAGATGGGGTTGCTAGACTTAGATCTGCAGAGGACGGAGATGGACTTAAGATGAAAACAAATATATATATACAGGTGGTCCCCGACTTACGAGCGCTCTTACTTACGAGGTTCCGGACTTACGAGCTGGCGAACGAGCAGTAAATTTGTAAAGAACATACAAAAAATACAGCACTTTTATGTGTTTTTAGATGAAAGTGTGTTAGCTAACCATTTGGAAACAAGTTTCTGAGCATGTTTATGAACTAGTATGAACATTTGTGATGAAAAACGAGTGTTTGTAGTAGCGCTAGCATAAATTTTACGACTTACGACCGAAAATCCAGACTTACGAGAACACGTGTTTCGGGTTCCGACGTACGAGATTTCGTGTTACGAGACAGTCGTAGGAACGGAACTTGCTCGTAAGTCGGGGACCACCTGTATTTTTTTATAGATGGCCTCCCTTCTCACCTTACAGCCATCCTCTCACACCGATATATATATATATATTTTTTTTTTTTGTATTTTTATTATTTTTTTATAGAGAGAAAGGAAAGACAGAAAGTAAGACAACAAAACACAACAATTATCCACAAAAAGAGCGCAAGGCAAACACACCCAACCTCCGTCTGCAATCCTGCAAAGTACATGACAGAACACAGCAACGAAACACACATGCACAAAGACTAACAGCATTCATGACCTTGCAGTAGATTTCCATAAATATACATACCCATACCTATAAATACATATACATTCATATTCAGTCACATACCCATCTACATATCTGCACATATATTGTGTGTGGTTTTGAGCATGCATGAATTTGAACGATTCTGTTTCCAATCGATTCCGATTCTTTTTAGAGGCGGTGTTAAAATGCAGGGTTTTATACTTTACAATTCTTGCTATTTTGGGGCGTAACTGGGGCCTAGACTACACAATTCCGTTCCACCTCCTGTACCACATGTGCTGCGATTCATGATAATGTGCATGTCTAAAATCAGTCTCAACTGTCCTTGTCCTTGGGTATCCTGAAAGGCGCTTTTAAATAAAATTATTATTATTATTATTATTATTATTATTATTATTATTATTATTATTATTATTATCAACTGCAGTGAAAATGGACTCATGAGGTTTGGGATTATACATCTGGAATTACGCGCAGACATTTTTGCAGCTCACCTTGGCTTTGGTGGTGCCGAACTGGACCCTTTATTTCCTGCTCCACTTCTGCTTGGCACCTCTACTGTAAGCATGCCAGCGACCCACAACACATCCCACTGTACAGTGCAGGAAAAGGTGGGAAAGGCCAACTGAGTTCTCGCTTTACTTGCCAGGGACGATAAATTAATTTCCCTGAATGCATTGACAAAAAGCAACGTTCTACTTTGGTACGGATTTAGAAAAAGAAAACAATTTCAAAGCTTGTAGGGAGCTGTCAGCCAGAAGCCTTTGGCATTTCAGAGTGTGAGGGACGGGCAGAGGTTGGAAAATGCCTCCGAACAAAACCACCACTGTCTTTCTCTGGCCTGCCTTGTAGTGATGAATCTGAATCTTCCTTGACCTTTTGTCAGCCCAGAAACATTCCTGAGACTCATGGAAGCTTTTTTGAGAATTCATAGAATTCGCATCACTGACATTTCTATCTGTTAAAAAATTAAAAATAAATAACTTTTTTAATCATATGGTTGGAGAGTCTTTTTTTTTTTACATATTCCAAATTAAATACTGATGAAATTTAAATTTATTTTTTGCTTTAAACATTTTAAAATACAAAAAAGAAACAGACGGATCGCTAAAAGGATAGTCCAGTCATCTTTAAGTATTGAGGAAAGAGCAAAAGACTTTATCCACACCAGCCAAATGAGTGCCATTTTATATAATTTTTCAGAGTTATACCACAACTCCTTCTCAAAAACAACACACCTCTGTGAAAGAACACTCCTTTAATAAATGTAAAAAAAAAAAAAAAAGCATGACACTTTTCTCAACCGAACAACTTTCATACAACTTCACAAATGCAGGTGTGTATTCCGCACCGGTGGTGCCAAGGCTGCTGAATGTATCAATCCACCTGATCAAAATCTTCCAGCCCAAAAGTCCTAAACTCCCAACAATCCATCCATCCATCCATCATCTTTACCCGCTTCTTTCTTTTCGTGTCGCGGGGGGGTCACTGGTGCCCATGTCCAGCTCTTTGATTTTCTGGGCATGACATTGACAGAGAACCTGACCTGGGGTACTAACAGCGCCTCGGCCATCGGAAAGGCCCGGCAGCGTCTTTTCTTTCTGAAGAAACTGAAATGGGCCAAAATTCCTCAGCAGCTTATGATCAACTTCTATAACTGTGGTATTGGAAGTGTATTAACCTATAGATTCCTAATGTGGTTCTCCAGCTGCACTAAGGCGGACCAGCAGGCTCTCCAGCAGGTGGTTAAAACAGCTGGGAAGATCATCGGGATTACCCTCCTGGAGATCAGAACTGTCTACAACCCGCTGTCTGAGACGAGTCAACAACATCCTGCAGGACGGGTACCATCCTGCACATGGCCATCTGCTACCCTCAGGCAGAAGGTACCGGTCTACAGGTGCCAGGACAAGAATGGCTCACAGTCTGTACCCACAAGCTGTGAGACTGTTAAGCGAATAAGCATCACTCTGTGGCCCCTCCCATTATCCTTACATTCCAAATATCAATGACTGTGAAATGGATATTGCATTGCTGCAGCCACCACTATTACCACTTCAACATCTGGCTGTTTACTGTTTTCCCTTCTTCTATCCTGCCCTTAGATGCTGTTTTATTATCTGTGTTTACACTGATCATCAAAACCTTGCAAAGTTCTTTCACACTATGATGTGCCAGTTTATTAATGTGTAGGTGTATGGCTCTCCATCAAAATCATGTTGCTATCCATAACTGTTGTTATTAAGTCAATGACAGTAAAGTACTGTGTGAGAGGTGGGGGACACCATGGACAGGTGTCCAGTCCATCGCAGGGACATGGAGACAAATGAGACAAACGACCATTCACTCTCTCACTCACATCTAGGGACAACTGAGAGTTACCAATCAGCCTAACATGCATGTTTTTGGTCTGTGGGAGGAAACTGGAGAACCTGGAGAAAAACCCACGCATGCACGGAGAGAACATGCAAACGCCACCTAGAAAGGCTCCCGGGCCAGGATTTGTGAGCTACAGCTCTACCAACTGCTCCACCTTGCTGCCCCTCCCGGCGATCCGATATAGAAGATATAAAAGTTACTAATACGGAATGTCTGAACACACTAGCTCAAGGTGTTTGGATGGAATAATATGAAAGTTGATTCTGCATTCAGTTGCACGTTAGATAAATGTTAAGGACGCACAATACTGTATTATGGGCACGTATCGGTATCAGCCAATAATAGCGATAAAGTTAAATATTGGACATCGGACATTCCATAAAAATAACTCATTGATATAAAAGGTGCTGAGTTTTTTTAAATATACATTATATATTTATTTAGTGTTACATCATTTTCAACCCCCTTTTCGGCATCAGCATTTGGTAGCAGGCCGAATTGACAAAGTCCATGCAGAATAATGTAGTACAGGTACTCCCCGAGTTACGAACAAGTTCCGTTCCTACGGCCGTTCGCATATCGAAAATCGCCGTAAGTCAGAAAACACACTAGCCCCCACTTATACACGTACCTGTACGGTACTGTACAGTTATCAAGCACTTCGCTTATCCTTTTTAAATCATCTTCTTTTTGTTCTTTTTTTTGTTCTTCTTTTATAGATGGCCTCCCTTCTCACCTTATAGCCGTCCTTTTCACACCATTATGAATTGTTTTAATTTTTTTATTATTTTTATTTTTTTATGTACAGTACATTTTATCTTATGATTTATTTTTTTTTTAATCAAATTTTTATTGAGATGTGTGACGTAACCCCGAATCGCCGTAAGTCGAGGACTACCTGTATTTTAATTCCACAGCAGAGAAAGATATGTAGTAAAAAATATTGGTATTGGTATTGGTTATTGGCCAAATAGGTTTTAACGTATCGGCCAAAAGTCCAATACTGTATCATGCATCTCTGATAAATGTTTTTAAACCAATGAGTTTGAGCTGTCAACAATGACGGAAATGCTTCTTTAAACTGAAGCATTCAAGACTCAAAGTGACTGAATAAGCTTCAACATTATTTTTTTGTTTTAATTACAGCAAAACAGTTTCTTCTTGTAAACAGCCAATGTAAAACTATGCACATAAGAGTTTATATTACAGCCTCATAAAAAAAACTCAATTGCTTGTAATAAATGATCTACTTTAAAGATTTCAAATAAAAACATCAAGGAAAACCTCTTTTTTCTGTATGTCACAGACGCAATGGAAAGCTGCGCCTCGGTCTTGATAGATAACTGGGTTATAAAGGCGGCAATCTGGTGGAGGAGACGACATTAAAGCTGCAGACAGAGTCTCTCTTGTTTCCAGATGCAGTCTCACAGACAGCCACAGCTGTGTAGAGACAAAATAGACCAGCCAGCTTTAAGAAGAGCAGACAGAACTGTAGTAAACGGATGCTCGGGTAAGAACATGGACAGATATGAAGAGTGGCACGATTAAAGCAAAGGATTTAATTCAAGATGAGCCTCGTCTCATCTTTTTTTTGCAGTTTACACACCAGCCGGCCACATGTTGAACATCTCACACCCTCGCTCTGAAGTGACACCAACACGAGGAATGCTGACTCCTTTGTTCCTCATTAAAGCACAAGATATTCCCTCTGACCATCACTTGCATGATCGTGAGTCACCGTGCAACCATCTGGGGTTTCAATCATACCTTTTCCCTTCCTGTCATGCCTAGATGACAAGCACGAGCTGCATTTCCCCCTAATTTGGGGAGGAGGTTGGAGTGTGTGAGTAAAACACGCCTAGAGTGAACAATTCAACTTGAGTCAGCACAAAAAACGTGATCGTTTTATAAACATTTGGCTAAAAATAACTAGAATTACAACCAGCAGTCCAGTTGTTACCTCAGACTGCCTTTAAACATGTGAACTAAAAGGCTGAAGAGGAGGTTTGATCAAGGTGAAACGTTATGAACAGTGCATATAGCTGCAAATGTGGAAGGATTCAAGGGCCTCAGAATGTGAATGCTGAGTCAGCAATGTTTTCTATCTTAAAATAAAATGCTTCACAGAAATCCATCTCTTTAACTCAATCAAAAACTATGCTTGTTCAAATGTGCTTCAGCATATTTGTTTTATTTTTGACATGTTTTGCTACTTTTAGCTTTTAGCTACCATTGTGTGAAAACTACAGTTTAGTTGTTTTTAGCTTTAGCATTTATTCAACCTTTATTTAGGCAGGTTAATCTCATTGAGCCTCGAGGACTCATTTACGAGAGAGACCTACAAACTAAAGAATGATGACAACAGCAACAGTAGATTTTCCTTGAACAATCAACAATAGACAAACATAAGAGAGAAATACAGATAAAACATTTTTTTAACAAGTCAACACCAATATATCAAAGTAGCAAAAAAGACAGATTATAAGGCAGATGTAGAAAATCAAAAACAGGAACATGTCTGCATTGGTTTTTGCCAGGATTCCAACAGATTCTTAAAGCCATTTAGAGAAGTCAAGGCCGAGAGCTTCAGATCTTTTTGTAAGATATTCCATGAAGCAGGAGCGGAGTAGGAGAAGGCCCTTTTTCCAAGTTCAGTCCTCACTGACGGAACACTGCAGGTAATCATGTCCTGAGAGCGCACGCTGTAGCTGCACTCACGCAAAGACATGTAGGAGGAGATGTATGAGGGCAGCAGACCAAGAAGTGATTTAAAGATGAAAATGTACCAGTGGAAGAGTCTGTGTGAGGTTAATGATGTCCAGTTAACCAGTGAATACAGGGTGCAGTGGTGGGTACGATAATCACAGCCAGTTATGAATCTTAGTGCACCATGATAGACAACATCCAACATCCGCAGGGTGCTTGTAGGAGCATTCATGTAGAGAATGTCACCGTAATCAATGGAGGGAAGGAAAGTCACAGATACAAGGCGTTTCCTAGCATTCAGTGTTAGACATGATCTGTTTCTGAAAAAGAAACCCAGTTTAACTTTCAGTTTCTTTACTAGGTTTTCCACGTGGAGTTTAAAAGAGAGATGCGAATCGACCAGGATACCCAAATATTTATAGGAATCAACAAACTCAATAGGGACACCATTTGAGGATAAAATCAGAGGAAGAACTGCTGGGACTGACTTCCTATTTGAAAAAAGCATCCCTTTGGTTTTATCAGCATAGGACAAGTTTGAGACGGAACAAATCTGACTGGATGATGTCAAACATGGATTGCAAAAGCTGGAAAGCCTTACTGTTTTAGCTCGACAGTAAACAACTGTGTCATCAGCATCGAAATGTAAGGATGCATCAGGGATGCTCTGACCTACACTACCTATGTAGATTGTAAAGAGGGTTGGTCCTAAGACTGAGCCATGTTTTGCTTTATGTTTTAATTAAAGCATTTGATTTGGTAATTTGTTACTTGTTTGATATTTTAGTCCTACCTTCTGTTTTGCTTATTTTAGCTATGTTTAACTTATTTCAGCTATTGTTTGACTTATTTTAGCTATTATTTTACTTATTTTACCTATTGGTTTGCTTAATTTAGCTATTTTTAACTTATTTTAGTTTTTGCTTATTTTAGCTATATTTATGCTTATTTTAGCTATTGTTTTATTTATTTTACCTATAGGTTAGCTTATTTTAGCTATTGTTTTGCTTATTTTAGCTATTGTTTAACTCATTTAGCTATTATTTTGCTTATTTTAGCTACTCTTTTACTTATTTTAGCTGTTGTTTAGCTCATTTTAGCACCTGCTTTACCAGTTTTGGAGTTCAGAGTGAGCTGGAAGAGGATGACTCGCTATGGCAACCCTGAAGAGGGAAAAGCCGAAAGAAGATTTATAACCGATTTAGCTACAGTTCTACTGCTTCAAGCTACTGTTGCACCTTTTTTTAGCATGTTCAGCTTGTTTTAACTTTAACACTGGTAATTTGTTACTCGTTTGATATTTTAGTCCTACCTTCTGTTTTGCTTATTTTAGCTATGTTTAACTTATTTCAGCTATTGTTTGACTTATTTTAGCTATTATTTTACTTATTTTACCTATTGGTTTGCTTAATTTAGCTATTTTTAACTTATTTTAGCTTTTTGCTTATTTTAGCTATATTTATGCTTATTTTAGCTATTGTTTTATTTATTTTACCTATAGGTTAGCTTATTTTAGCTATTGTTTTGCTTATTTTAGCTATTGTTTAACTCATTTAGCTATTATTTTGCTTATTTTAGCTACTCTTTTACTTATTTTAGCTGTTGTTTAGCTCATTTTAGCACCTGCTTTACCAGTTTTGGAGTTCAGAGTGAGCTGGAAGAGGATGACTCGCTATGGCAACCCTGAAGAGGGAAAAGCCGAAAGAAGATTTATAACCGATTTAGCTACAGTTCTACTGCTGCAAGCTACTGTTGCACCTTTTTTTAGCATGTTCAGCTTGTTTTAACTTTAACAACTGATTTGGTAATTTGTTACTCGTTTGATATTTTAGTCCTACCTTCTGTTTTGCTTATTTTAGCTATGTTTAACTTATTTCAGCTATTGTTTGACTTATTTTAGCTATTATTTTATTTATTTTACCTATTGGTTTGCTTAATTTAGCTATTTTTAACTTATTTTAGCTTTTTGCTTATTTTAGCTATATTTATGCTTATTTTAGCTATTGTTTTATTTATTTTACCTATAGGTTAGCTTATTTTAGCTATTGTTTTGCTTATTTTATCTATTGTTTAACTTATTTAGCTATTATTTTGCTTATTTTAGCTACTCTTTTACTTATTTTAGCTGTTGTTTAGCTCATTTTAGCACCTGCTTTACCAGTTTTGGAGTTCAGAGTGAGCTGGAAGAGGATGACTCGCTATGGCAACCCTGAAGAGGGAAAAGCCGAAAGAAGATTTATAACCGATTTAGCTACAGTTCATGCTTCAAGCTACTGTTGCACCTTTTTTTAGCATGTTCAGCTTGTTTTAACTTTAACAACTGATTTGGTAATTTGTTACTTGTTTGATATTTTAGTCCTACTGTCTGTTTTGCTTATTTTAGCTATGTTTAACTTATTTCAGCTATTGTTTGACTTATTTTAGCTATTATTTTACTTATTTTACCTATTGGTTTGCTTAATTTAGCTATTTTTTAACTTATTTTAGCTTTTTGCTTATTTTAGCTATATTTATGCTTATTTTAGCTATTGTTTTATTTATTTTACCTATAGGTTAGCTTATTTTAGCTATTGTTTTGCTTATTTTATCTATTGTTTAACTTATTTAGCTATTATTTTGCTTATTTTAGCTACTCTTTTACTTATTTTAGCTGTTGTTTAGCTCATTTTAGCACCTGCTTTACCAGTTTTGGAGTTCAGAGTGAGCTGGAAGAGGATGACTCGCTATGGCAACCCTGAAGAGGGAAAAGCCGAAAGAAGATTTTTTTTTAGCATGTTCAGCTTGTTTTAACTTTAACAACTCAGTTGTTACTGCGTTTTTATGTTTTCATTAAAAAAAATAAAAAAAATAAAGCATTTTCTACTTTATTTAATGGATGCTTTTGTTTATCCAAAAAAGCTAAGTCTGGTCCTCTGGACTTTCAAAAAAACAAAACAAAACAAAGCACAAAAAAAAAAATTGTAGAAATGTTTCGTCTTTCGTCCAAAAGACTTCCTCAGTCTGAGCTGCTGAATTCAGCTCAGTCTTATAAATAGCACCCTCTCACAGTGGATCAACCAGTTCTGTCTTGTGTGTTGTTGCGCTTCTCTGTCTTCTGCAGGAACAAAACTTCACACGAGACTGACGGTTCAAGAACAGTTAAATGCCACGTTTAGTTTGTTTAGTCAGAACTTTACATGACAGGGTTGTTTGAAGACCAGCAGAGGATGAAGACGATATGAGGTAATCGCTCCAGAACTCATTCTGTTTTGTAGGAAAAGAACTATAAACATCTCCCAAAATGACCAGCAGATTCTGTC
>JBBPBX010033005.1:23355-33524 GCA_038048925.1 Garcialebias charrua | reverse complement strand
GTGTCAATCGCATGACTTCCTTCACCAAACGGCACTTCTGGTGGCCTACCCTTCCCCGTGATGTCAAGCGTTTTGTCGCTGCATGTGCCGTTTGTGCTCGAAATAAAAGCACCCATCAACCTCCTGCGGGTTTCCTCAGGCCCCTTGCTGTTCCTGGTCGTCCTTGGTCCCACATTGCTCTGGACTTCGTGACGGGTTTACCCCCTTCTGAAGGTAACACCGTCATCCTTACCATTGTTGACAGATTCTCTAAAGCTGCACATTTTGTTCCATTAACTAAACTCCCCTCTGCTCTGGAGACCGCTCACCTCATGGTCCAGCATGTCTTTCGACTTCACGGCATTCCTTGTGACATCGTCTCGGATCGTGGTCCCCAATTTGTGTCTCAAGTTTGGAAGGCTTTCTGTCAAGCCCTTGGTGCCTCGGTGAGCTTGTCTTCTGGTTATCATCCCCAAACCAACGGTCAGTCTGAAAGATGCAACCAAGAACTTGAGTCCTCTATTCGCTGTGTCATTGACAATAACCCTGCTGATTGGTCCTCTCTTCTCCCCTGGGTTGAGTATGCCCATAATACTCACACGTCCTCGGCTACGGGCCTCTCTCCTTTTGAAGCATCTCTGGGTTACCTGCCTCCACTGTTTCCCCACCAGGAGGTTGACGTGTCTGTCCCCTCTGTCCAGTACCACCTACGACGTTGCAGACGCATCTGGAGGCAGACCAAGGAGGCTCTTCTTCGGTCCCGTGAACAAACCAGGAGGTGGGCTGATCGTCGCCGTATTCCGGCTCCTCTGTACGCTGTGGGACAGAAGGTATGGCTCTCCACTCAGAACATCTCCCTCAAGGACACCTCCAGAAAACTGGGACCTCGGTTTATTGGACCTTTTCCTGTTGTCAAAATTGTTAACCCCTCTGCTGTTAAACTTCGGCTCCCTCGCTCTATGCGTGTTCATCCCACCTTCCACGTGTCCCAACTCAAGCCCTATGTGGAGGATCCTTTGAATCCTTCCGACCTCGATCGTCCACCCCCTCGTGTGGTTGATGATCAGACTGTGTTCACCGTTCGTCGACTCCTGGATGTTCGGAGACGGGGTCGTGGACATCAGTTTTTGGTTGATTGGGAGGGTTACGGCCCCGAGGAGAGATCTTGGATTCCCAGGTCCTTCATCTTGGATCCTGGTCTCATCACTGACTTTTTTGTGAGACATCCTGACAAGCGCCTTTGATCGCCTGGAGGCGATGTTTGAGGGGGGGGGGTACTGTTGGGTTTGTGTTTGTGTGTATGTGAGAACTCACCTTGCAGTTGCTGAGTGTTGGAGATGGGAGTTCCTGGGTAACCAGCTGTTGCCAATCCGGTTAACGAGTCCAGCTGCTATTTAAGCCTTGGTGGAGGTTCCAGTCTTTGCTGAATCATTCAGTCACCTTGGGTACTGTGAGACAGCCATTTTAATGTTCTCCTTTGTGAACTTATGTTTAACCAGCTTATGTCTCCCTGTGTTTTCAAGACAAATCTGTGACTCACCTCTGGAACCCAAACTGGACAAGCTGCCTCCAAACTGGACTCCTTCTTTGAGAAAACTCTGTCCTCCAGCCTGACACTCCTCCACCAGCTGCCACCTGCAAGACACTACTTGGGACTCTTGGATAAATACAAGGAATTACTCACCTGATGGACACTCACCTCCTCCCTCTGGTCTGCCTCCTCCAAGTTCCTTCTGTAAGAGAGAGACTTAATTAAACACTAAAACTGCAATATTCCCCAAACATCATCATTAATCTTTTTCCCCCTTTCCTTCCAGGAACCCTGACTTCCTTTACCCCAGCACTGTAAATAAACTCACTTAACTGATTACCTGTGTCTGTGATCCTTCTCAGCCTTGGTCTGAATTTGAGTACGTTTTCAGTAATTGTTTACAACAGTGGGCATCTGGACATGCTCTGTTCAAGAAGATGCTGAACTCAGCAGGTAAGTTAGCATAGCCAAAGGGACACCTGTTAAAGGTGTATTGACGGCCACCAAAAGTGAAAGCTAGTTTATATTGGTCCTCGTCGCGCACAGGGATGGTCCAAAAACCAGAGGTGACGTCGAGGGTCGAAAAGTACTTACCATTGGTGACCTTGGGCAATTCCTGTTGGAGCTGCGTCATAGGCCATCTGGATAAGGGAACTTGTTTGTTTAGCTTTCTGTAGTCTATAGTGAGTCTCCACTTACCATTTGGTTTTAACACCGGCCATAAAGGCGCAGAGTAAGTGCTGTTACAGTATCGGATGATACCTTTTTCTAACAGGTCATCAATGATTTCCCTGATAGGTTGATGTGCTGCCAGAGGAATCTTGTATTGTCTGACAAATGCAGGTGGAGCATTAGGCGGGGTTGGGATGCTCACTGTGTGGAGCGTGGTCAACCCACAATCCATCGAGTCAGTTGAGAATGATTTCTCATATTTTAGAAGAACTTTGCGAAGTTTGTCCCTTTCTTCATCAGTTTTCAGGGCGTCGGCTTGGGCGACCACCTGGTCAATCTGTGAAGCAATTGAGAGGGGTTCTTGTTCTTTGGGGAGCTCCAGTGAGTCCCCTTCAGTGTCGTAAAACCTGTCAACAGGTAGTGCACTGTAAGTTTGAGGGCATAGACTGTCTCCTTTGTTGAAACCGAACCTGCGGACAGTGTCCTGGTCGGACTCAGTGGGGGAGAAAAGAGCTATGGCCTGTGTTGGTTTCGTGAACAAGACTTGCCCCGTGTGTTGACTTGGGATCAAGTTTTCTGGGAGTCCTCCCAGAAATGGAATGCTTAGCTCAAAATCATGAAAATCAGTAGAGATCAACCATCCTAGCTGTGTGTGTTTTGGGATCAGTACCTCTTCTGTGCTTGTGTTGCACATAGCAACAGTCGTGGTTCTGCAGTCGAGGGTCACTTGGCATGTGGCCTCCATGGACAGTCCTAAGTTGAAAAACATAGGAGATGGTTGAAAGTATGCCTGTTTTTTGCTAATAGCTTGTCCTTTCATGATGTGAATCATCACCGGCTTGTTCATAACCTGAGGTGGTACCGCAGTGTTATGGCTGTTAGCAATCTGGCAGACCTCTGGTATGGTCTGTCCAGCCTTAAGGTTCTCTGTGGTTAGCACAGGAGAGTCCTTTGTGGCTGTGTCTAGTGACCACAGTACATTGTTGTTGATGTCCACTCGCACACCTAATCTTACCAAAATGTCGGAGCCTATGTAGGTTACATGTGGCAAGTTTGGGACCACGAGGAATGGGTGATCCAGTTCTCGTTGGTTCCAGATTAGTTTCAGGTCAATGATCCCTTTTGCGGTCATTACCTGTTTATTGTTGGGGTCTAATGAAAAGCGGAAAGCTTTTTTGTTCATTCCTAGACCCGTTTTTTAAACAAGGTTCCATAGAAAACTTGGCTGATCACTGATTTCTCCGTCCAAGGGGACAGAACAGCATCATCGGTGTGGGATCCTTGGATCTCAACACCTTTGACTACCTGTGGTAGGTAGTGTTCAGTGAGTGCCGACTGTTTCAGCTCGCAGAGGGGGCTCTCTTGTTGGGCCTCACCTGTTGCTGAAGGTTCACTTACTGGGATTGTGCTCTCGTTTGAGGATTCCCTTGTGCCTTCCGCGGTACCTGCTGTTAGACAGTCAGTGTCACCTTGTGTAGGCATATCGATCGGCAGTGGTTGACTCACTCTGGTCCACATTGTCTGATCGCCATAATCTATAATCGTGTCGAAGCGGTTTATAAAGTCTTGGCCAACCAAAATTTTCATTCATCTGTACTGGTAGTGCAGTCACACATGGGTCTGGGTGTTCGGTCTGTAACGAGTCATTGTCTTTGGTGAGTGAGCTTTCCCCCCCTTTTTCTGACGTGGGGCTCTCGGACTCTGTAACAATGATGTCATGGTTACAGTCAACGTCTTGTTGACTGTCTGTACCCTGATTGTCAGCATCCTGACCATTAGTATCTTGGTGACTGTCAGCAATTGTGGCATTGTTGTTATTTGTGTGCTCTGAGTTACTATCAATGATAGTGCTACACATTACTCCAGGTTTGTTTTCCTTGTTTGTTTTGTTCAAACTTTCTAACATCCGACGTATGTTCTCCATCTCTTCTGAGGACAGAGGTTTAGGGCCTTTTTTCTGGAACTTCTGTGGGTTTTTCTCGCCCCGGACTGTTCAGTCTGAGGTGCAGGAGCTGGCCATTGCTCGGGGGTCCCCTCTGGGACCACCCTCTTTCATATGAGTCTCCTTGGGAACCATATTTTTTTTTCTTTTGGAATGCCCCCCCTTTTTGATGATGGGGTCCATCCTCTTGATACGGCCTGCACCACTTTGGGTCTCTGGACCCCTTTTGGTCTTTGTTCCAGCGGACACCTTCATTTTACGGTTTGTTAGGTTGGAAATTTTGTTTTTTCTCGCCTTCCTTAAAAGAGTGAGCTGGCGCTCTTGCTCCTTCAAGTTCTAGCGATTGGTATCTGACCTTTTCACCTGGATACACTTCTACAGGTTTCTTGTGTCGCTTGTATGTTTCTAAAACACGTATAGCGCACTCCTTTAATTCACGCATGGTTTTTTCTTTGTAGTTGGCCATACGGTTGGCCGATGAACAAATCTCTGAATGTAGATTGTTCATAAAAAGAAACTTAAAATCACGCTCATCCTCCATACCCGGCTCATTTCTGTCACCAAAAAAGGCCTCGAAAAGTCTGTCATAATATGGAATCCGATGTTCATTCTGCCCCTAAGTGATTTTCAATGCGGCCTAGTAGCCAACGTCTCCCATGCGAGGAGCATATTCTTGCAGTAGAGTTTCGCAGAAAAGTTTGTAATCCTTCAAAATGGCGACTGGTTGACGCGCAATGAAGTGCTGCACTTTTCTGCTTGAGGTGAGTTTGATTAAACCGACTCTATCGTCGACCGTAGCGTTCGGATAGCATGCCAGTTTAAACTCAATGTCTTTCAGATAGGTATTAGTTTCAGTTGAACCATATTGCCCTGGCTCAAAACGTTGAACGAACTGGGAAATTTTATGGAGTCGTTCTATTGGGACAGCGAATTGAGAACCATTGATAGTGATATACCCACCCATCTGCGCACCAGGTACACCTGTTGACATGGGGTAGGTAAGTACCTGCCATTGAGTTAGCCCAGCAAATGTCTGTTGAGATGGAGGTGGTGGCGGAGGGAGTGGGACATCGGGCATGGGCGGCGGAGGAGGGAGTGGGGCATCAGGTATGGGAGGGTGCGGCGGAGGAGGTAGATTTTCAAGGTGTTTACTCATGAGATCCAAACATTTTCTCTCCTCTTCAAAGAGTTTGTTCATTGCTGATGCACGCTCTATTCTACAACTGTTCAGTTGGACTCTTAACCCATCATTTTCACGTTGTAACATCATGTGCTGTTCTTGTGATTTTCTATAATCATCTTGCAGCCTTGTGTACCGTAGTGACAATGATTCCAGGGTGTCCGTGCATTTGTCTAGTGCGTCTCGTGCCTCCCCACAATCCGCCTGAAGCGACTTGTTCTGATGGTAATACTTATCCTTCTCTACCACACATTTTTTCAAATCATCTTGTGATTGTTCAAAATCCCTTTTGAACACCGTGCATTCTTCGTAGAGACTACGCATTTGTTCAGCGCCGTCAATACTCGACTGTGTTAAACTTCCTACCTCCTACTGTAAAGTGGCAATCTCCATTTGTGCTGTTAAACATGATTTAGAGACAGCCTGGCGTGCAACAGTTTCAAAGTCTAGCTTGGCTTTTAACAGAAGGCTTAATTTAGCCAAACGTTTGTCTCTGTCTGCTTTCTTTTCACCCGTTGTGGTTCCAGCTGTTACAACTTTTAATGCTCTGTCTACATCTATTTCATCCATCAACTGTGTCTCTTCATGGTAATTTGTGATGGACCCTGTGAGCGAATATAAGGCACGTTCAATCCAATCTGCTTTGGTCAGGTCGTAGCCTTCAGTTGGCAGAGGTTGCTCTGTATCAGTGGTATCAGGGGTCTCACTCTCTGCGCCTGCCATCTTTATCTGGATTTTCTGTGAAAATCAAAATAAAAGATGCTCTGTATTCGTTACTCTAAACTTTTCACTATTTGAAATAAACAGGAAAGTTTAAATGTGCACAGGATAACTGTGAAATATGTTGTCAGAGAGAAGGAAGAGAAAAAAAAATGTTGCAGGTGTGAGCACTTACTGTGGAAGATGATTCCTCTTTTATTTTGCTCCAAGAGAATGTATTTCAGTTTCAGTAAAACCGTTTGAGTGTTGCTGCAGTTATCTGGAGTGAAAACTGTACTTTTATTTGTTATTTTAAATTATTTTATATTTAAAAGAAGCAAAAATGTTTGTCTATACCGCTGTTATTCTATTTTTTTTAAATAAACAGGAGTTTTTTGTTTGTGTACAGAACAATTTCAAAGATGGCATTTCACCATAAAAATGCTGACTTTTTATGATGTTTTTTGAGAAAACTTTTAGTGTAATCTCCGTTCGTCTTGTGAGTGTGAGCTGTCACTCAAAGTTCAGCACATGGAAATGATGAAAAAAATGGGCGGGCCGACGCAACGTGCGTAGCGCATCACCAGCTTCCATACTTGAGCGAGGCGGAGCTCGCTACACAGATACGTGACGTCAACCAATCAATCACAACGCTTGTAGTTTGATTCCCAAGCATTCATGGTGAATGTAGTTTGATTACCTTCAACCAATGCAGTGTCGGAAATGACGACAAAATGGACGGGCCGCAACGGCGTGCGTCCCCACTTCAGCGAATCCGCGCTCGTTACGAGAGTGATTGACAGCTCACAGCTCTCGTTTTATCCAATCACAGCTCATAAACAAACGTGTAGGACACGTCGCTTTAACGTTACCTTAGCACAACAGAACGCAACTTTATAGACCTTTAAACAACTCAAACGCTTCAAATTAACTTCCCAAAATTCTGAAACATGGCAATCACAATTAAAACAGGCACAACTTAGCTACGCTTAGTAACAAAGCACTTCAACTGCAACACAACACGGACTCTCTCGGAGCCGCGACAAGGTCGGTTCCGGTCCACTGTTTAATGGAGCAGAAACTCGGGTCTGAACAGAACCACTATCCGACAACGTTTCTACAGTAATATGCTTCTTTTGACCTGCTCTAATATGTAAAAATACCAGCACAGCAATCTTGTAGATGTTAATAACAGCTTCTAAAAATGACTAGTCATTTTGCAGTGAGATCGCCCCAGCTTGTGGACACGTAATCTGGACCGAGTCTTTATCAGAACCAGCAGATACTTCCCGCACAACGTGACAGATCCCCACCAAACTACTTATAGCGTTTTAAAGAGTTGAACAACAATAATCTCTCAGCTTCAAATGATAAAAGCACGCAGAATCTGCCTGTCTTGAACACCTCAGCCAAAAATTATCACCTTCAGAGTCCAAAAATTGGATAATCATGCCAACATAACATTTCAAGTTCATGATGGATCACAGATTTATGAATAAACGTTCAGAAAACTCGTACTGGCCACCAGATGTAAGGATATATAGGAGGTCAATATTAATACTGACCTCTTTACCTTAATTAATTTACTTATTCAGATTGAATAGTAATTCCACAGATTATTTTCTTTTTCAGTTTACCCAATATTTCTGTGATCTTTATTATGGATAAGTAAAACAGAAGCCATAGAGTGACAATGGAAACGTTGACTTTAGTTTGGTATGCCAGGAGACACTACCATTTATTTAAAATAAATCAACTAAAATTAACACCATTACACTTGATTGATAGATTTCACCCTTTTTGTAGTTTAACATGCAACAGCACACTTAAATGCAACACAACAGACTTCAGTAAATAGTTGACATATACTAATTTTCTATCTGTGGCTTTTAGCTTAAAATGTTACCAGCTTAGAATGGAATAAGGAGAGGTTTAAGAGGAATAGGGAGAGGTTAAGAGGAAATTATTTGTCTTGACCATGTTACCAGAAATGACGCTTTCCATCAGACTTCTGCTAAATTCCAGGTACGTTTGTAAACAGCTATTTACCTTTTGACGACAGCCCGGTAAGAGAAGACCTTGTAGCTTTTCAGATGCACGGGGTCCTTGCGGGGGCCAGTACATCTGAGCTGGTTATTTGTTTACTTTCCAACGTCTCCTGGTTTCGCGTTGGTCATCAGAAAATGCGTCAGCTCCTGGTTTCTGGCTCAAGATAACTTATTCCAGAAAGGAATAAACAAAGTTCTGAGCTTACGCTCGGTTCGAAGTGGACTCATAACAAACATGTTATTAGTCTTTAACTGAATGACGTGTCCTTAGCGTGTGACAGACATTCATTCAGCTCTTTGGGGAAACCTCAATGCTTGAGGCTTACTCCAGCAGACTCTGAAGTGTTCCGGGAAGCAAAACGCTTTTACTAAAAATGTTGAGATTAGAACACAGTTCTCTCATTGGTCCGTGGACCAAGCGAGGAGAGTTAGAGACACGTCAAAGACTTTACTTTAACGTTATCAGGGATTCAAGGTGAAATTCAGAGCAGAGAGAAATTGTTTAGGAAAAGTGTCTGAGTGAGGAGACTTTCAGACGCTAGTGAGAGTTTTAGCTGAAACAACAAAAACAACTTCTGAGCAAGTCAGTTTGACATATTATCTGAACTTTGACACCATTTCATTTGCAGAAATGACATAGCATATACATATGTGATCATAAGACATATTGTAAATTACAACACTGTTCATGAATAAACATAGGTGATGCTCTGATTATATTTGTATTAGAACAACAGCAAAGATAGTAATAGTCTCTTTTTGAGTGAATCTGTCCTTTGATTTAAACTAATAAAATTAAATTGTGTTAAATGTCAGATTACTGAAAGGTCAGTAAAGGTCATCTCTGGAACAGTTCAAAAATACACAGGTGTATCAGAGCGGACATGGTCATGCCCACTACAGTGTTTATCTTTTTATTGCAGTTGGTGGTGAAACAGCTTAAACTTGAGATGCTCATGTCTGTGTCTCTTTCAACAGACAACACATGCTGAGCCCTGACATGCATCTCCATCACTGACTCCAGCCAAAACTGGAACATACCTGACCTGATCAACAAACCTGCTGCTCTATGTCCTCTGCCCTCTCCTAAATCATCCTGCTTCTTCCTACATCCTCCTGCCTCCTCCTGCATCCTCACATCAGGACCACACACCTGACCTGAACTCACATCTTACCCCTGCCTTTCTGGACTCACATGCCCCAGCTTGGTTGAACAGCTTCCATTGCTCAATGGCTAAGCAGTTCCATCTGATCCAAGTTTGACCATCAGAACCATCTAATAAGCATATCTATCTTCACTTCAATCAAAGTAAGAGAATTTCCTTTTCTATGCCGTTTCTGTGGTGATTCTACCTTTTTAAAGTTCCTGGACTGTACACTAATGCATTGGTTTTATATACATGATGGTTGCAACCTGTTTCTGATGGATGTGACTTGTTTCTGATGGTTGCACCTGTTCATGATGGATGTGACTTGTTTCTGATGGTTGCAACCTGTTACTGATTGATGTGACTTGTTCCTGATGGTTAAAAACTGTTTCTGATGATGTGACTTGTTCCTGATGGCAGCAACCTGTTTCTGAAGGATGTGACTTGTTCTTGATGGTTGCAACCTGTTTCTGATGGATGTGACTTGTTTGTCATGGATGTGACTTGGTTATTCAATCAAAGCAAGGGAATTTTCTTTTCTATGCTGTTTCTGTGCTGAAAAATACCTTTTTAAAGTTCCTGGACTGTACACTAAGGCACTTTGTTTTTATAGTTTGTTTTAAATTATTGAACGTGCTATGCAGAACAGTACTGTTGTACAGTACATACTGTACAAGTATGTGTTTATGGATGAATGTATGGTGTAATGTGTTAGCTAAATGTTTGCAAATAAAGTTCTGTGCATGTTTATGGACCAGTAGGTACGCTTGTTCAGTCTCATGCCAATAAACGGGTGTGCGACGCTGCGTTAGCGGTCATTCCCATGACTTACAGCAAAAATCCAGACTTACGAACGACACGTGCAATGGATTCCGACTTACGGCAAAATCGGGTTACGAACGGCCCGTAGGTCCGGAACTCGTTTGTAAGTCGAGGACTCCCTGTATACATGTATGTATATATATATATA
>JBBPBX010033005.1:3869-22915 GCA_038048925.1 Garcialebias charrua | reverse complement strand
ATATATATATATATACACAAACACACACATATATACATATATACAAACACACATATATACATATATACAAACATACACATATATACAAACACATACATATATACATATATATATACAAACATACACATACATACATATATACAAACACACACGTACGTACGTACGTACGTACATATATATATATATATATACAAACACACACATACATACATATATATGTAGTGAGATAGACCCCTCATCTCTGACCTGGGTTTGCACCTTTTCACATCTCTCTGAAACTCTGAGTGATACCTGCTCCTGAGGCTCTCAAGGAGACAAGTGGACACTATTTTACTACATTATTTTGAATCAAAACACAATAAGTCATAAAAGACTCTCTTATTCCTCTATTTTGTGTTAATGAATAACCTTGTGTTATGTAAACATTATTGAATTCAATGTTTGATAGACTGTTTAATTCAAACTGTTTTATTCAAGTTGGAAATCCAATGCTATTTCAAAATGATGGTCACTTCTTCATATGATGAATCAAATGGTGAAAGTGAATTAATATGTCAGACTGAACTCCTCAGTTTTGGTAGAAGTTAGAAACAGCTTTAATCAAGTGTTTGGCGTCTAACTGTCTGTCTTCTCCTAAAACAAAGCCTATCTGGTCTTCCAAGTGACCTTCATGCACTAAGTCTTCCACTGGTTCGTTTGGACCAATCGGGGAAGAACAAGTCTGATCACAGATCCTTTCTAAAAGTTCTAAGCTAAGCTGGAACTGAGAGAGTCGGTGGAGTACCTCAATGCCATGAGGTTCCCCAAAGAGCTGAATGAACGCCAGTCACATGCCAATGACACGTCATTCCGTTAGGACTTCATAGCACTTGCAAGCTATGAGTCTGTTTTTGAGCTCTAAGCTGTCTTTTATTGACATTCCTTTAAGGAACGTCTTATCTTGAAAACAACACCAGGAGCTGCCGTTACTTTCGGTCCGAGTCTTGGCACACGTCTGGAGACGCTGAAGAACAGTAAACAAACTGACCAAACTGGACCAAGGGAGATTGACCATCTTCATGAGGTAACAAAGTCGTCACGTTTTACCAAGGGTACCAACGTGTAGCCGAGATCGGCCGGAGAGCTGCCATGTTTCTGGTTAAAACACTTCAAGATAATAACTCTCCTCATCCTCCATGTTCTCTTCCTCCTCCATTTTCTTTTCACTGAAACTTTCTTATCTTAAGTAACTAAACTTTAAGGTATTGTGCCAGCAGAGATGTAAGTTATTAACACCCATAACCTGTGTTCTGTTGTTCCTATGACGTTACGGACGTGTACACTCATGCTGAAGTTAATTATAGGAAAAATGATCAACCAATCATGTACAAATATGTTGTGATGTAATTTATGATTATGTTAAATAAATGGTCCAGTCCTACTGTACCAACATAAGTTTAACGTTTCCTGTGAATTACATCTGGTCAAGGTATAGAATTATTGGTATTAAGCTGAAAAAGAGAGAACTCATGTAATTAATTATGTATTTTTGTGTCAGTCTAAACCCTGCCAATTTATACATCTAAAATATAGGTGTCAGTAAACTGACATATATATTACTACATTAATTGTGGCCTCGTACAGTCTCTAAAATGATTTAATATTTAATATTTCTGTACTTTGAATGTTGGCATAATTTTGTCCAAGTTTTTAGACTCTGAAAACGATAGTTTTTTGGCTGGGAAAGTGTCAAGGATACAGGAAACTGCTGGTTAATGTCGCTTGAAGCTGAGAAATTGTCTTTACTCAACTTTTAAACGTCTGTTGGAAGCTGCTCAGTCACTCTTTGTGGTTCTGAATGAGCCCGGTTCTGACCCAGTCAGAGATAAGAGTGCAATTCATTCGTTGTTGACCTCCGTGTCAAAACTGTCTGAAAAAGCTTCATAGTTCATCTGGAAAATTGTTGTCGAGTGGTATCGTTATATTTTAAGCAGGAATAATAGCATCTTGTGTCTGAAGCTGTCGGATCGTCAAGGTTCTGGTTCTGGACCCGGTCCATTTGTTAGCTCTGACGTGTTGTAGTCAATTAGATGCGGATACAGTCCATGTTGGCGACATTTATTTAGCTATTTTTACTGGGCGCAGCTTGGTAGAACTGTTCGGATGTGAAACAATACTTTCACAAAATTTTGGGGATGAATTTAAGCGTTTTATGAGTTGAAAAAAAGTCTAAGTTTGAGATAAGTTATAAGCTGACGCTAACATCTGTTTATGCACTGTGAATGGTTCAAAGCGATCACGTGAAACGCGCTGTTGGTCGACAAATTTCAGTTTTATTCGCACAATTCTGACAGATTGTCTGGCTTGGTTCGTTTCTATGCATGAAATATCATCAGAAACTGTTAAAAGCGGTGTTTTGAGATATTTACAAGTGTTTTGGAGTGATTCAGAAGTCCGTTAGAACAAAATTCCAACGGTACGTCAAGGTCCGTGAAGGCATCACGTGCGACACATCACCGGAAGTGACGTGATCCAGATAGAGAAAAAAAGGAAAAATATCGTTTTTTTTTTAATATCTAAAAGTTCACAGAACTTGTTCTAAACATTTTAAACAAATCGATTTGTTTCTTAAATGAATGTTTGTCTAAGCGATTGTCACATCCAGGCTAAAACTCATCCAAAAAGTTGATTTTTCACTGTCTTAGTTTTCAAGCTAACGGAATTAGCGGTAGTCAACGCGGCCTTAGAGTCAACAGCGCTTCTATAGCGGCCAGAATGAGTAATTACAGTCACATTGTGGTAAATTTAAGCTGCAATCTGCTGGTTAAAAGAATGAGAACAAGGAACATTTACACAGAACAGATGCAAAAACCTCTGCATTTAATTTAAAACAATATCTTTTAAAGTTATTCTGTGCA
Source organism: Garcialebias charrua (assembly GCA_038048925.1). Taxonomy (NCBI): domain Eukaryota; kingdom Metazoa; phylum Chordata; class Actinopteri; order Cyprinodontiformes; family Rivulidae; genus Garcialebias; species Garcialebias charrua. The sequence goes on along the minus strand of JBBPBX010033005.1, from coordinate 20,018 downwards.
CTCCAGTTTATTTTAAATAAAAAGTTTAAAATAACTAACAAAAAGCATCTGCTGACTTGATTTTCACAAAAATCTAAACAAAGATAGCAGAACAAATTTGAGGATGTTAAATAACAACAAATTAATAAAAATCACTGATTTTTATTTGGAATAACATCTGTAATGTTATGTTGAGCATACAAAAACTCCAGTTTATTTTATATAAAAAAATATTTAAAATAACAAACAGGAAATCCTATTTTCACTCCTGATAACTGTCAAAATACAGCAAAACAGTTTAGCCAAACTGCAATACATCTTTTTAAGGCATGATGGAGCAGCATCCTGGAACATTTTAGTGTGAATATTGCATTTATTTCAAATCTTTTAAAAAGCGTTTGAGTAAGTAGAACAGAAATCATGCTTGGGTTAGTTAGTAACTGTTGTTAAAGAAAAATAAGTTATATTTAAAGTTAATAAGCGAGAGGGCATTTAACTTTTACAATTCATTTAAGGGTAAACCCCAAAAGAAGGTACCTATGAATAGAAATACTTATTACACAGTGAAACACTTAAACCACACAGCTGGTTAGTTTGATTGACTCAGTGCTACATTAAAAGTGAAGATTTATTTGCACACATTAAAATACGAACTGTCTTATTGATTTTCACAAAAAATCAAAACAAAGATGGAAGTTCAAGAAGGTGCGCGTCCAAGGCTCATACAGTATGTGCCTCTAGAAGACTCATACATCAAAGGATCCCAAGAGGAACCCCGAAGCCGAGGACCTGCTCCCCCTGCACCTCGCACAGAGAGAAAATCTCTCTCATTGTGTGGTGACTACTTAGCTGCCCGAAATGTCTTGCAGAAAAAAGATGAACATCCATCGCTGTTCTATGACAGAATTTTCAAGGCATATGCAGGTGACATAAAGGAACCAGGCCTAGAAGAGCAGACGCTTTTCAAATCTGTTTTCAGAAATAATCTAATCTCTGATATTAGATTCAATTTGCCATTGTACACCTGATGTCAATTAGAAGTAACATCTTTGGATGAATTAAAACAGGGTGCTGTAAAGGTTTTTGATGCTCACATGCAAAACAAAACACCCATAGAGGTGTGCCCAAGTCAAAAGGTCGTATCCCAGTCGCTAAAAATAGAAGAGGTTCTCTCTCCTATAGAAAGCGAGAATAAACACTGTCGTATCAAAGGCTCTCTGACCTCATAGGAGATGGAGAACATACGTCGGTTGTTAGAAGAGTTGGATAATGCAAGCAAGAATAAACAAGATTTTCAAACTGACAAACTACGAAATGTTGGTGCCAACTGGAACAGTGACTCACAATGGTTTAAAGGGAGCCCCGCTTCTAAAGCACCTCAGATTGAAAAGTCTGAAACAAGCGATGAACCACAAAAGGTAGGTGTTCACTCTTTAAGAGACCCAAAATGGTTCAGATCGAACCAGGTGGGTGACAACCAAGGTCTAACGGTGGGCGAACTTCAAAAGAAATTGAAGTATGAGGACCTATACTCATGTAACAATGCATGGTCCCAACAGAAACACCCGAGCCTCGGAACTGCACCTCCCGCGCCTCGAACAGAACAGTTCGAGACATGCAAGGAGTCACGAATGTCCCAGAACAATGGCCGGACACCTCTATGCTCGGAAGAGACAGAGGAAGTAAGTAGTTTTTAGGAAGATTTGAATGTTACAGTGCTTGACCAACCTGTTACAATGAGTGGCGTTATCATTGATAATGTCACTATCAACATTGACTTACCTGGAGCGATGTGTAGCACTATCTTTCACAAAAACTCAGAGTACACAGTTAACATTAATAACATTAACACAGATGCCACAGATGTTGACAATAAAGATGCGGACAGCAAACAAAATGCTGACAGTCAACAAGATCCTGAAGGTCATGACACGGTCTGTCTAACAGAAAGTACCGCAGAAGGCACGGATGACTCCCCAACCGAGATCACAAGCCCGGTAAGTGAACCTTCAAATAGAGATGAGGCAGAAGAGACCCAACAGTTGGACCCAACCCTGGCCCAACAAGAGGACCTCCTCTGCGAGCTGAAACATTCAGCACTCACTGAACACTACCTACCACAGGTAGAAGAAGGTGTGGAGATCCACGGATCCCACACCGAAGACGCTGTACTGTCCTCTGGGACAGATAAATCGGCAATCAGCTAAGCTTTCGAAGAAACCTTGGTTCAAGAGCATTTGAGTCTAGAACTAATCAGAAATGACATAGTTTCTACGGACTCAAAGAGCTCCTCTTCAGTCAAGAAGTGGGAAAGCACACACAACGACAGTGACCTGTCGCAGTCTAACAAATCAGACACACCTGTGACTGCGCCGACAGTTGTGACACACCTAAATTACACAGAAAGAGGTAAACGTAAGAATAAACGTTGGCCAAAACCTAAAAGGTTCCTATGTACACTCTACTCTCAGCTGCGAAAACAGCATAAACTAAACAATGGCATCCTAACTTGTGCCCATGGACGAACGTCCTCACCTGTGTTCGTGGTCCCCCATGACCTCAGGGGAGTGATGTTAGGTCATGCCCAAGACAAAGACAAAGATTTCAATAACCCCACAAACGACAAAGATCTTGCAAACTCACATACTTCATGGGAAATTAAGGTCGTCCAAGCACACAATAGTAAATAAATTAACAGTTTAAACTATATTAGTTGCTAAAAGAAATCGTTCCAACCAGAACTTAGAAACGCTAAGTCTAAAACCCACAACAAAAAACTGACATTAACAACCGTTTAAATCTGTAGGATTTAATTGACATCGGTTATAAAGCTCCAGTTTTCCCTCATTCGTGAACAAGACCCCGAGATACTTAAACTCCTCCTCTTGGGGCAGGACCTCCTCCCCGACCCGGAGAGGGCATGCTACCCTTTTCCGTCTCAAGACCATGGCCTCGGATTTGGAGGAACTAATCCTCATCCCGGCCGCATCACACTCGGCTGCAAACCGCTCCAGCGAAAGCTGTAGATCACGATCTGATGAAGCCAACAGGACCATATCATCTGCAAAAAACAGAGAAGCGATTCTAAGGCCACCAAAACGGATCCTCTCAACACCTTGGCTGCGCCTAGAAATTCTGTCCATAAAAGTTATGAACAGAATCGGTGACAAAGGGCAACCTTGGCGGAGTCCAACTCTCACTGGAAACAAGCCTGACTTACTGCCGGCAATGCGATCGATAGGCGGATAGGTGCAGCATCCGCAGTGAAGCGGGCGCTGTACCGGTCTGTCGTGGTGAAGAGAGAGCTGAGTCGAAAGGCAAAGCTCTCAATTTACCGATCGATCTACGTTCCCACCCTCATCTATGGTCATGAGCTTTGGGTTGTGACCGAAAGAACGAGATCTCGGATACAAGCGGCTGAAATGAGTTTTCTCCGCAGGGTGTCTGGACTCTCCCTTAGAGATAGGGTGAGAAGCTCAGTCATCCGGGAGGGACTCGGAGTAGAGCCGCTGCTTCTCCACATCGAGAGGAGCCAGTTGAGGTGGCTCGGGCATCTGGTTAGGATGCCTCCTGGACGCCTCCCTGGTGAGGTGTTCCGGGCATGTCCCACCGGGAGGAGACCCAGAGGAAGACCCAGGACACGCTGGAGGGACTATGTTTCTCGGCTGGCCTGGGAACGCCTTGGGATTCCCCCAGAGGAGCTGCTTCAAGTGGCTGGGGAGAGGGAAGTCTGGGCCTCCCTACTTAGGCTGCTACCCCGCGACCCGACCCCGGATAAGCGGACGAAAATGGATGTATGGATGGACGGTTATAAAGCTAAGACCTGTTTTTATTGTGTGGTACATGTTGGAATCTGATGACAGGAGTGAGTTGAAGCAGTAAAACGTTGTTTTCTAGTTGCTTAATTGCTACTTCCATGAGGATGAGTTCCAACATGAAAGGATACCACCAAATGTCTCTGATCTTGATGTAATCTAGCAAGTGGAAAAAAATCAAAAATTATAATCCCATAATGTTCCCTGAAATTCCATACTGTTCGTAGGTAAACCCATAGCGGAAAGCTTTTAATCCCTTGGAAAACAAAGTCTTATAATCCACAGCGGTAATTCCACAACGGTAATTCCATATCGATTAGAGTTGTTGATTTCATCAGCAACAATTGTTTTATCAGCATGTAGAGGGGATCCCTCGATTGACGCAGAGGAGGCAACCCTTGGATGAAGGTTGAAGACCAACGTTGAAGTAGCAGGTCCCCACATCCAAGGTTGAAGGCTGGTTGGTTTCCAGTCCGTGCCACTCTGGTTCTATGTGTCATGCATTTATGTGGTTGTAGGTGGGCTTATGATTGGGATTTTACATTAGCCTTACCTATATGCACCTGGTATGTAATCTATCATGGTTTAGATCAGCTGCAATTACCAATTAAGGGGTGGATCATGCATCAAAGTTAAATATAGGGATCTACGTCTATAGACGGTTCAGGAGGGCTTCTGTAATGAAGGCCTCTTCTTCCAAACTATTCCTCCATTCATAACTTAGCTTAAAGTTAAACTACAATAGAAAAGAAAAATATAGTTTGGTCTAAATGTCTGTTGTCCTTTAAGACGACAACGTAGGTTTTGGTATTCCCTATGTAACCTGGTTGTACTTCTCTTTTGTTATAATTACACAAAAAGTATTTTTGTATTGTTGTATTATTGTATTATTACCTGACTGAAACACCACTGTCATTATTTTAGCCGTGTTACTTTAAGATCAGAAGCCCCTCCCTTTTATTTCTTCTTCTGTGGTTTTGTCTTTAAATTGGTTGCACCTCTGAGACTCTCCCCTTTTGTCACGTTGTCTTGTGGGAGAGGTACGTGCTGTTTATTTGTCATGTAAATATATTCAGCTTATTTATAGATTTATTAAGTTAATTTTCATGCATTTTTGTTTTGTGTAGACTTGGAGCAGGGCAGTCGGTAACACGGTGTTGTGTGTGTGTTATTTCACCAGGTATGTTTTATAAGAATGTTTATTCAGCCCTTTTTGTCACGTTGTCTTGTGGGAGAGACTTGTAGCAGGGCAGTCGGTAACACTGTGTTGTGTGTGTGTTATTTCACCAGAATAAACCGCTATCCTGACTAAAGATAAACCGTGTCACGGTCTGTTAAATCCATAAAACCAGCACAACGCAGGAAGGATCCGGTTACACTTGGTGCCGTGACCTGGATCCTCTAGGTCATCTCTAGTTTTGACAAAAAGGACCTCATGAAGGAGGATGGCTGTACTCCATGCCAGAAGAAGGTGAGGTCATTCTTGGGCATGGTGCTATTCTATCAGCACTTTATTCCAGCTTGTTCCCGCATTGCAAAGCCACTTTACGCGCTCACCGCAGGTCAGAAACGTAGAGTGAAGGGCAAAGGACACGGGAAAGCTGGAACTTTTCGTGTCCTGACTCCCCAGGACCGGACTCCAGCTTGTGAGAAAGCGTTTGGAGACCTTAAAGCTACACTCCTTGATTGTGTGGTGCTAGCACATCCTGATTTTCATAGGCCATTTATTCTCTCAACTGATGCTTCATTGGATGGGCTCGGTGCTGTTTTGTCACAGGTTCCAGCTGATGGAGAGATCGCTAGACCTGTTGCTTTAGCCAGCAAGTCTCTAAGCCGCAGTCAGGCCAACTATCCTGCACACAGGCTTGAGTTCCTGGCCTTAAAATGGGCTGTGTGTGATAAGTTCAGCCACTGGCTGAAGGGTCACAGGTTTACTGTGTGGACGGATAATAATCCTCTCACATATATCCTGACCAAGCCCAAACTGGATGCCTGTGAACAACGCTGGGTCTCTAAGCTTGCCCCGTACAACTTTGAGATCAGGTATGTTCCAGGGAGACAGAATGTGGTGGCAGATGCCTTGAGCAGAGCCCCTTTTGTGAAGCCCTTGGCTGATCGCCTTCTGTCAGAGCCTTGTCAGGAACTTTTGGAACAAGTCTGTGAGCTTCCTGATCACGCTGTGCAGGATGTTTTCCGTTTGACCTGCCAGCTTCAATCAGTGGACAGCTCTTCTTCCGTTATAACTGACACATCCATGACCTGTGACGAGGTCTCCTCTCTTTTGTCATCTGTCTGCAGTGGGGATGCCGGTCAGACTCAGCATGCAGCATCTTTAGCTGACCATCTGGGCATGATAATCCCACACACCACAGACCCATCAACAGCGCTTTGTCTATCTGACCTCGTCTCTCACCAGAGGAACGACCCTGTTGTTTCCAGAGTTGTCTTCTATGTTGAGCGGGGACGCCGTCCGTCAAGGCGGGAACGCTTTGGTGAAAACCAACTGGCTTTAAAAGTTCTGAAGCAATGGGACAAACTAACATTGCTGAATGGTGTCCTTTACCGTGTCATAAAAGACCCTGTGAAAAAAGGTAAACGATTCCAGTTTGTGGTCCCTGATGCTTTAAAGTCTGTGGTTTTGACTGGTGTCCATGATAATGCAGGTCATCAGGGCCAGCCACGAACATTCTCCTTGGCTCGCCATCGCTTCTTTTGGCATGACATGGAAAGGGATGTGCGGGATTTTGTGAGAAAATGTCCCAGATGTGTCCTCAGCAAAACCCCAGAGCCTGCTGTGAGAGCCCCTCTGGAGAACATCAGAACCAGTGCTCCGATGGAGCTGGTGTGCATTGATTTCTGGTCGGCTGAGGACAGCAACAACAAGTCTGTGGATGTTCTGGTGATCACAGATCACTTCACAAAATTAGCACATGCGTTCCCGTGTCAAGACCAAACCGCTAAAAGGGTTGCGAAGAAGTTATGGGATGGGTTTTTCTGCGTTTATGGTTTCCCTCAGCGCATTCACTCGGATCAGGGTGCAAATTTTGAGAGTGAGCTGCTAGCTGAGCTTTTGGAGCTGAGTGGTGTCAGTAAATCGCGCACCTCACCCTACCACCCAATGGGTAACGGGACTGCAGAGAGATTCAATCGCACCCTAGGCAATATGTTAAGATCTCTTCCTCCACGTTCAAAGCACAAATGGCCTCAGATGATCCAGTCTCTGACTTTCGCTTATAACTGCACAGTTCATGAGACCACTGGCTTTGCGCCATTTTACCTGATGTTTGGGAGGATTCCCAGGCTACCTGTTGACCTTGTTTTTCGGAACGTTCTTCACGATGATGCCATTTGCGACTACCACTCTTATGTCAAGTCACTGGTTGAAGATCTGCGTTCTGCCATGTTAATGGCTGAAAAGAGCACCAGTGCAGAGCAGAAACATCAATGTGACCAGTACAACAAGAGAGCCAAGGGTCACCCTCTGTCAGTTGGAGATCAGGTTCTGGTGGCGAACAAGGGAGCCAGAGGAAAGCGGAAGCTTTCTGATAAATGGGAGCCTGTGATGTACACGGTGGTTGCATCCAAACCTGCTCTCCACATTTACCGAATTAGAGATCGGCATGGCAATGAGCGTGTGGTGCATCGCAACCTCCTTCTTGATGTGAACTTTTTACCTGTGGGAATGACCCTGGACAGCAATGTGAACCGCCATGCTGACAGTGTGGTTGGAGTTCCCCCGGTTTCTGACCTACACGAAACAGAATGTTTTAGCGAGGCTCCTAGTGCTGTTCTTGCTGAGTCTTCCCTACCAGACTCCCTGTCCTTCAGTGATGGGGAGGATCGTACTGCATCATGGGTTCAGGATGTGTCCTCGGCTCCATCAGTTGTAAATAATGACCTGACTCATGACTCAGAGAACTCTTCTATGGACACTGGAGTACTGGCGACTGCTGGTTCCTTACCTCATCTTCCTGACGATGTTAGTGTTGTTCATCCTCCAGACAGTGTGGGAGGGGATGTTGTTCACCGCCTAACTTCACGTTTTGGGAGGGTTATTAAACCAGTCTGTCGCTTGATAGAATCCATGGCTGTCATTGAGGCATTGTATAACAAGGATATGGTTCAACCTGTTATTGATGTGTGAGTTTCCAAATTTTTGTGTATGATTCCTACCTTTGACTAGGATCATTTATTTTATTTTTATTTATTTATTTATTTTTGGTTTGCATAAGCTTCAGTACCATATGTGTTCATTCTGTATAAGGGGGGGTGTAAAAGGCACCTCTTGTTGTCCATGGAATACCATGAGAACGATCTCTGGTCTCCTGACCCTATTGTAGGGTAGCTGTTATGTTGATGTATTACTTTGTTACAGAACACATAATATTTGTACTGATACTGTCTGACACTGTTTTTTTATTTTTGTGTAATTCTAGGGGGGTGAATGTAACCTGGTTGTACTTCTCTTTTGTTATAATTACACAAAAAGTATTTTTGTATTGTTGTATTATTGTATTATTACCTGACTGAAACACCACTGTCATTATTTTAGCCGTGTTACTTTAAGATCAGAAGCCCCTCCCTTTTATTTCTTCTTCTGTGGTTTTGTCTTTAAATTGGTTGCACCTCTGAGACTCTCCCCTTTTGTCACGTTGTCTTGTGGGAGAGGTACGTGCTGTTTATTTGTCATGTAAATATATTCAGCTTATTTATAGATTTATTAAGTTAATTTTCATGCATTTTTGTTTTGTGTAGACTTGGAGCAGGGCAGTCGGTAACACGGTGTTGTGTGTGTGTTATTTCACCAGGTATGTTTTATAAGAATGTTTATTCAGCCCTTTTTGTCACGTTGTCTTGTGGGAGAGACTTGTAGCAGGGCAGTCGGTAACACGGTGTTGTGTGTGTGTTATTTCACCAGAATAAACCGCTATCCTGACTAAAGATAAACCGTGTCACGGTCTGTTAAATCCATAAAACCAGCACAACGCAGGAAGGATCCGGTTACACTTATAAATTTTGAAGTCTATGGCGAGACTCATCAAAAATGAATAGATGATCTAGAAAAGAATCGATCGAATCGGTTCATTTTAGAAATTGCGAGACCAGTGTAGTTTATGGTACCTAACTTAGCTTTAAAATACATTGACTCTTCATTGACTGAGGTTTAACAAAATTAAACTGCATGTTGGCATAGTTAAATCCATTTAAGTCTTTAACTAACATTAATAAAAACCTCTTTTGGCTGGGAGTGTTCATATGATGAATCAAATGGTGAAAGTGAATTAATATGTCAGACTGAACTCCTCAGTTTTGTTAGAAGTTAGAAACAGCTTTAATCAAGTGTTTGTCGTCTAACAGTATGTCTTCTCCTAAAACAAAGCCTATCTGTTCTTCCAAGTGACCTTCATGCACTAACTCTTCCACTGGTTCGTTTGGACCAATCGGGGAAGAACAAGTCTGATCACAGATCCTTTCTAAAAGTTCTAAGCTAAGCTGGAACTGAGAGAGTCGGTGGAGGACCTCAATGCCATGAGGTTCCCCAAAGAGCTGAATGAACGCCAGTCACACAACAATGACACGTCATTCAGTTGGGACTTCATAGCACTTGCAAGCTAAGAGTCTGTTTTTGAGCTCTAAGCTCTCTTTTATTGACATTCCTTTAAGGAACGTCTTATCTTGAAAACAACACCAGGAGCTGCCGTTACTTTCGGTCCGAGTCTTGGCACACGTCTGGAGACGCTGAAGAACAGTAAACGAACTGACCAAACTGGACAGAGGGAGATTGACCATCTTCACGAGGTAACAAAGTCATCATATGTTTTACCAAGGGTACCAACGTGTAGCCGAGATCGGCCGGAGAGCTGCCATGTTTCTGGTTAAAACACTTTAAGATAATAACTCTCCTCATCCTCCATGTTCTCTTCCTCCTCCATTTTCTCTTCACTGAAACTTTCTTATCTTAAGTAACTAAACTTTAAGGTATTGTGCCAGCGGAGATATAAGTTATTAACACCCATAACTTGTGTTCTGTTGTTCCTATGACGTTACGGACGCGTACACTCATGCTGAAGTTAATTATAGGAAAAATGATCAACCAATCATGTACAAATATGTTGTGATGTAATTTATGATTATGTTAAATAAATGGTCCAGTCCTACTGTACCAACATAAGTTTAACGTTTCCTGTGAATTACATCTGGTCAAGGTATAGAATTATTGGTATTAAGCTGAAAAAGAGAGAACTCGTGTAATTAGATAAGAGATAAGAGATTTATTTATTAACATTGCACCAGTTAATTAATACAACGTGATTATGTAAACACAGTCGTCCAGAAGAGGGAGAGTGTGCAAAGCTGCAGCATTTCCAAACACATGACATGTTCTTCTGCGCGGCCGCACTCATCCGTCTCCGGATGAAGGTCAAACAGATATGGAAAAAGGAAAAACACAATAGGTATCATTTGTGATATTCAAAAAAAGAATCTATCAAAGATTGCCTTAAGACACTCTATGATAAAGTCCCAAAAACTCTATCAGCAATAAGCACAACCAGACAAGACATTGTTGCAGATTTGACGACATGCAAGGAGATCAAAAGAGTCTGTGAGCAGCACTCAGATAACACAGTTCAGCAGTTGTTAAGCTTGGCGCCTCTGAGCGCACTCCCAGAGACCTCTGGGGAGGGAGGGGGGGGGGGGTCAGCAGTGTCTCTCAGCTTCACTCCAGGAGAATAGTTTCCAGACAGCCTTCTTTTCAAGGTCGTGTGCAGAAACCAGATTAGATAGTTTTTGTTTATCTTCAATCCAGGCCACAGTGTTCTTTTTGACTGCAGCCTTCCAAAGTCCAGGTGCTGTTCAGGTCCAAAATCGCCGAATCATATGAGGTTCCGAAGCTACGAACCCCCATCCGTGCCCTGATTAATGCCGGGCGGCTGTAAACGAGTTCCAAAGCGCACCGCAGGTCCGCGGTGGTCTACCGCCGCTCCCATTGTGCGGTTCAGTTCGTACAACAGCTGGGTTGAGGAGCTCACAGCCCGGATCAGAGATTCTTGCTGATCAGGAAGTTTGGCCAGCGCGCCGATAGCCGCCGCAGTCTTCCTGATCTTCCAGTAACAGACAGCTCCGCTCACGCCAAAAAACAGAGCAGCTGCCACCAATATCCCAATAATCCACAAATCTTCCACGTCTTCGACAGACAGGACGGTCAAACACATGGGTTGCCACTGTCCCCACGAGTCCATCATGTATCCGACAGCGTGCGTGTCAGAGGGGCAGACCGCTTCTCCTGGCCCGGTCCGCTTCGTGGAAAAAATCTTATCTATAGATGAAACAGCCCAATTTATTAAATCCATCGCAAATTGGTTCGAGTGAGCGCTGAAGAGTCACGGACGAGACAAAAAGCAAGCAGGGAGGAGGAAAACTTAGGGAGGATAGGAGCAAAAAGATATGCGACTTGCTCTGCCGAGAAGCGGAAGTGATGATGTATTTTTGTGTCAGTCTAAACCCTGCCAATTTATACATCTAAAATATAGGTAAGTCAGTAAACTGACCCCTTCCTATATTACTACATATACAAACACACACACACACACACACACATACATACATATATACAAACCCACATCCATACATACATATATACAAACACACACATACATACATATATACAAACATACATATACATACATATATACAGATTCTCTCACTCTGTATGTGTGTGTGTGCGTGCACACGCACGCGCGTGTGTGTGTGTATGAGTCTACCATAAATACCTCAGAATGCAGTGATTTAAATCAATGTCTGTAGCATACTAACATTACCCACACATTACTACTTCCTACTCTGGACTAGGCAGCAGCTTCTCTCCTTCCCTCCCTAACTTTTCCTCACCCTGGGTGGCTTCTTTGTCTTGTCTGCATCTCCTCAGCACTCATCTCTCAAACGCAAATTGATTATGGATTTGATTTCGTGGACGATCAACTGTATTGACAAGATTTTTTCTACAAAACGGCAAGGGCCAGGAGAACCAGCTTGCCCTTCGCAGATGCATTCTGGGGGATACGTCATGGATTCCTGGGGGGAATAGAAGGTGATGTGTCTGTCAGTCCTATCTGTGAAGGACGTGGAAGATATGCACATAATTGGATTTATGATAGCAGGCACTTTGCTTTTCGGCGTTTGTGGAACACTGTTCTATCGGAAAATGAGGAAGACTTCAGCAGCGATTAATGCCATGTCAAAGCTCCAGAGTCAAAGTGAGAGTGTGATCCGTGCCGTGACCTCAATAAATCAGCTGCTTTACGAGCTAAACCGGAAGGTGGACACGATCTCTGAGAATCGCAGACCACCCGCAGGGCTTTGGACTCATGGACGCTGTGATAGTTTAAATATGGAGGAGGATTCATAGCTTGGATCAGTGAAATGTTCCCACAATTGGATCATATTGGATTAGATCGTCCAGCAGGACTCAAGGCTGCAGGAAATTAAACTGTTTGCCTGAGGTGAAAAATATTTATGTTATCTCTATCTGACTTCCCAAACATCCTTGGAAAGGTTGGATATCAAATTTCTCCTGGGACATGAGCTACTGAGGAATACAGCTGCATCTACCTATGGCATAACTCACCCCTTCCCCGGAGAACTTTCTGTGAGCGCTTATCAGAGATGTCGGCTGGTAACATCAAAAGAAATGTTGCTATCTGAAAAAGGCTTATGGACTAAATCTCACTGTCTTGACCTCAAATGCATATTTGATTTGTCTATGCTTTCTGGTAACGTTTTTTGATTTCTCATACAGTGTTCAAACAGACAAGATGTGAAAGATCTTTTTTGTAATACCACCACCTATCCTCATGGTATCTACCCCTTTTTTCATATCCAAGATTGTGGTGGCGCCGTATGGCTGCGGCTTCGTGCACTCGGCCCATCTTAAGACGAATGTGTGTAATTCAATAATGTTGTATTGTGCCTTGGTGCAATGGCAATGTCAATAAAGATATTCTGATTCTGATAACTATGCCACTATTCTGTCATATTGTAAAAGACTGCGTGTTTAAATGAATAAAGTAAAAGAAACCGTTTCTTCCTTCCTCTTTTTCTTGTGAGATTTAGTTGTGGTTGGCAAACATCTTCTTTCCTCCAAGTTTCTTTTATGATTTGTTCTTTGTTCGACTGCCCCTAGTGGTCGAGTTTACAGCTGTTTTCACTGTTTGCAGTGTTTTCCTGTTGCATTTGTTTTTGCGTTTGCATTTGTTATTTGCGTTTGCATTTGTCATTTGTGTTTGCATTTGCATAAGTTATTTGCATTTGCATGTGTTATTTACGTTTGCATGTGTTATTTGTGTTTGCATGTGTTATTTGTGTTTACATGTGTTATTTGTGTTTGCATGTGTTATTTGTGTTTGCATTTACACCCATCGGCCACCGTATGTTTGGGAACATTATGACTTTCTTGTTAAAAGATGTGAACAAATCCAAAGCTGTGTGTTGACGTTGTTTCACGGAGATTTGTGTTTGCATTTGTTTTTTGCGATCACATTTGTTATTTGCGTTTGCATTTGTTATTTGCATTTGCATGTGTTATTTGTGTTTGCATGTGTTATTTGCATTTGCATGTGTTATTTGTGTTTGTATGTGCTATTTGTGTTTGCATGTTTTATTTGTGTTTGCATGTGTTATTTGTGTTTGCATGTGTTATTTGTGTTTGTATGTGTTTATTTGTGTTTGAATGTGTTATTTGTGTTTGCATTTGCACCCATCTGCCACCGTATGTTTGGGAACATTATGACTTTCTTGTTAAAAGACGTGAACAAATCCAAAGCTGTGTGTCAACGTTGTTTAACGGAGATTGGATCTGTAGCAGGCAACACGTCTAACTTGTTAATGCACTTGAAACAACACCATCCGAACGTTAACGTAGCTTGGTGCAAAGACCGCTAACATCAGCATTTAAACAACCTATATCAGGTCATTCAGATCCGTCCAGAGCAATAACACAAGCTGCAAGAGTTTTTAAAGCTCTGGATCTACGTCCGAATGTTGTTGATAAAACATTTAAGCATAAAAATCTTGAACCCTGCTGCCTATGACATCCCCTCACATCAACACTTCAGCCAAAAAGTTATAGCAGCACTTTATGAAAAAGCTAAAACTGATCGTCAACAAGCCCAACCCCAGATTTAAAGTTCTGCCACATCGATGATGAGCGAGAGAGAATATTCAACCACCTCATATGATGACCGTACAAGAAGAGGTATTGTTATTGTATTGTTGTGATCTAATTAACTTTTTTAATCCATACATTGTATCATTTAGAACTGGCTCCAGTTGATGTGTCTCATCTGGCTTCTTCAACCTATTAAAAAGACAAATTAATTAAGTTAGTTGTACAACTTGTCTATATAAAAGTTTTAATATAGTATGAGAAAAAGCTGTTACCTTTGAGGTGAAGCTGCATCACAGCTTCTCCCATCCGTTGTTTTATGGTGAAGTTGTGGTGCTGCTTATTGCCAAAAAAAAAAAAAGCTATGTGAAGGAATAACGTACGTTGGGGCCAAACCTAAACCCCTCACCTTGCACAGAACTGTTTGCTCGTAAATCCTTTGTGATATAGCAGGAGATGGAGAGGGAATCAGCTGGAAGTTTGTTGCAAAGTTCGTTGGTCTCTGGATGAATGTGTGGTGTAATGTGTTAGCTAAGTGTTTGCAAATAAAGTTCTGTGCATGTTTATGGACCAGTATGTACGCTTGTTCAGTCTCATGCCGATAAACGGGTGTGCGACGCTGCGTTAGCGGTCATTCCCGCGACTTACGGCAAAAATCTAGACGTACGAAAGACACGTGCAATGGATTCCGACTTACGGCAAAAAAAATGCATTTGCATGTGTTATTTGCGTAAATATCAGTTCTAGCATACTTTAGCTTTCATCTTCCACACATATTGTCGTATTTCCCAAATGCTGTAACACAATTTTATTTTACGCTTCTTGCAAACAACCGTGCTCTTGTTAAAGACCGTGTAAAGTGAATTTCAATATTTTCTTCAATAAACATTATAAATGTCATAATTGTAATCTTGTAAATGAGTAAAAAGTCTCAAAATTGTAGCTCAATTAATTTTGGAGTTATAGAGCAAACTGTGTATAAAGATATTTCTGTTTCAGGATTTTTTAGGCGTGTTTTAAATGTGACCGAGTTTCGTCACGCGGTCTTCTTAAGTATAGCCCCACCCCCTGCAGCTCCAGCCGTATAAATTCACCTCGGTGGAGCCGTTCACTCGCGAATCGCAGATAGCATCAGATAGCAATAGCATAGATATTTTGTTCATTGTTAGCTAGCTAATCAATTATGCCTCGTTCGTGCATCTTCCCTGGATGTCGCAATGGTCAGTACAAATCATAACGTGTTTTTAATACCGCGTGGTTTTATACTAAGTATCTGTAATGCCTGGATAGGTCAATGGAAAAAGCGTTTGCCTTCCATCCCAAACCTTATGGGTTCAATTCCAGCATGGTACAATATTTTTTTTTTTTTAAATTCATTCCAGATTAAAAACACACAAGAAAACTATTTACAAAAACAGCGTAACTCTTGGAAAAAGTAGCTGCTGTTACAGCCAGAACTCAGATAAAAACAGAGCAGGTTTACTGGCTCTGCTCCTGTCTGCCTCTCCACACACAGCTCAGCTGCAGGCCGTAGTACTGCGCTGAAACCACGCCCACGCGCTGACACGCCCCCAGCGTTCCAGACCAAGGGAAAATTATGTTTTTTCATTATTTTTGAGACTTAATTTTATAAGGTAAACAATGTTTTTAATCAGTCAGATTTATATGGGTGATTAATAACACATATTTATGCCGTGTGACAAACTAAAACCACACATTGAAATTTACTTTACACGGTCTTTAAGCTCTGTCTTCCCCCAGAACATTGTAAGATCTGAAAAGATCTTTAAAAATGTAGGAGCGACTGAGCAGACACGTAATGTTATATGCAGTATGCTCACATGTAGGAGTTGAAATAATATAAAACTGAAATACATTTTAAAATCAATTTATGGGCCTTTAGAATCCATCCATCCATCCATCTTCTTCCGCATATCTGGGGTCGGGTCGCGGGGGTAGCAGCCTAAGCAGGGAGGCCCAGACTTCCCTCTCCCCAGCCACTTGGAGCAGCTCCTCCGGGGGAATCCCAATCGCCTTGGGATTCCCCCGGAGGCCTTTAGAATCGGTTCAGAAATTGCCAGGACTAAGAATTTAGATTCTTTAAAAAAATTGATTTTTTTCTGCACCCCCTAATAAATCAATCAATCAATCAATCAATAAATAAATAAATAAATAAATATATATATAAATATA
>JBBPBX010033004.1:14714-33525 GCA_038048925.1 Garcialebias charrua | reverse complement strand
AACTCCAGAGTGGAAGAGTGTCCAACCCCTCTCAAGGAAACTGGTTCCAGAGCCAGAGCCATGCGTTGAGGTGAGTCCGACTATTTCTAGCCGGAACCTCTCAACCTCACACACTAGCTCAGGCTCCTTCCCCACCAGAGAGGTGACATTCCATGTCCCAATGGCCAGCTTCTGTAGCCGAGGATCAGACCGCCAGGGTCCCCGCCCTCGGCCACCACCCATTCCACAATGCACCCGACCCCTTTGGCCCCTCCCACAGGTGGTGAGCCTATGGGAAGGGGGACCCACGTCTCCTCTTCGGGCTGTGCCCGGCCGAGCTCCATGGGTGAAAGCCCGGCCACCAGGCGCTCGCCAACGTGCCCCTCCTCCGGGCCTGGCTCCAGAGTGGGGCCCCGGTGACCCGCGTCCGGGCGAGGGAACATTGTTTCCATTTATATTACTCGTCATAAGGGGTCTTGTACAGTAAATATTTTTAATATTTTTGTTTACCTGTGATGTTAACTGAGATTGAGCGTGATGGCCTTACGCTTTTTAGGTGCGCTCGCACCAGCAGAAGAATCTCCGCGTTTAGAAGACATGCTTCGAAGACGCTAAGGGATGCTAAGAAATGCTAAGAAATGCTAAGAAATGCTAAGAAATGAACTGTAATCACTGTCTCTCAAATCGCCAAACTGTAGACCCACGCGGCTGCATTTCGCGCTGTTCGCTTATGTAGTACCTGATGAAATCACTCCGCCTTTTTTTTGGGGGTGGGGGTACAGTAAAGTAGTGCCTATGTAACCTTCCGCTGCTGTACTTTTCCATTTGTCACGCGAAACATACCCCACCCCCCACCCCACCCACCACAGCGTGCCCGCCATGTGCAGTGTGCATGTCCAGTCCAAGTCCAGTGCAGGTGCATGGTTAAATCGCCCATCCCCCAACCCGAAACCAACCATCGCCCATCCCCCCGAAACCACCCCTCCACTCCACCTCCCCCACTCCACCTCCTGTCCCAAACTCCCCTTCGAAACATGACATTCAGCCGTCAGCACGAACACTCGGTTCTCGTAAAACAGAACAATGGTTTCTAACGGAGTTTTCTCGTAAATCCGGAATTTTCATCTCGTTATTTGGAGCAATAGTTTCTAACGGTAATTTCTCTAAATCTGGAATTTCCTCTCGTATCTTGGAACAACACTTTCTAACGTTGTTCTCTCGTAAAATCGGAACGGCAGCTCGCAAGTCGGTAGTTTGGTTCCTGGAAGCTCTCGTAAAGTCGGGCGCTCGTAGGTCAGAGCGCTCGTAAGTCGGGGACCACCTGTATATAATGTTTATTCATACCTTTTTTTTTACACTTAATTAACAGTTTAATGTACCGTATTTTCCGGACAATAGGTCGCACTTTTTTGCCTAATTTGCATGCCCTGCGACCTATAGAGAGGTGAGACCTATTTATGGATTTTTCCCCATGTTTTTAGACCATTTTTGGCTCAGATATGACCGTTTTTCATTTTGGCCAAAAATGGTGCAGTACCACTTTTGGCCGCTAGGGGCGCAGGCACCAGAACCGTAGTGGCTGGCTTCAGAAAGGCTGGCATCCTCCCACCGTCAGCTGGAGCTGCTGAGGACTCAGACAGCGGTGAGGAGGAGGAGATGGAGGGACAGGGACCTTTGACGATGGGAAACCTTCCTCGTTCTCTGGCTGAACTTTTTGCAAGCGACACAGAGGACGAGGAATTCGAAGGGTTTGAATAAACAATTTGTTTGAATAAAAACCGTAAAATAAATATCTGTTTCTGTCATCTTTATGGGCGGGTGAGCGTGTAGTAATTTTAAAGCCGCTTTATTTATGTCGTTGTAACCGTCAAAGTGCATTTATTAACAAAAGTTAAACTGAGACACACTCTTACAATAATGTCAGCTAACAAATCTATTTTTTTAGGTGTTTATCTTGCTAAAATTAAAATAGATGCAGGTCTGTTCGCTCGCTCACAGCGGGTCTGCTCTGTGGGTGCGCGCACTGGTTTTGTTTACGTGGTAGCGAAACTATTTAAATTCAGCTGATTTGACCATTATAATCATTTTATTAACAAAAGTTAAACTGAGACACACTCTTACAATAATGTCAGCTAACAAATATATATTTTTAGGCGTTTCTGTTGTTAAATTTTAACGAAATGCAGGGTTTCTGCCCACTGCGCACACACGTATCATCAGACGTAGCGAATTTTTTTTTTAAATCCAGCTCATTTCACTATTACGTTCATTTATTAAGGAAAAGTTCAGCTCAGACACATATTTGCTAGAATTTTTAGCAAACAAATATTTTTTTTTACCATGTTAATCTTCTTAAAGCCTTGCTGTGCGCTCCTGCGGCAGACATTTGCAGCAGAGCTAAACACTCGGACCACATTTCCGGGTTGTCTCAGCGGTGATGCGTCACGTCAGCGCTGGGTGACGCGTTACGTCGGTGGTCACGTAGGTGCGACTTATATAAAGGTGCAACCTGTTTATGGATTTTTCCAATTTATTGACAATAATTGGACAAAGCGACTTATATAAAGGTGTGACCTATAGTCCAGAAAATACTGTACGAATGTTCCTTAACTTGTATTATTACAAACTCTCTGGGAATTTGGGGGCAGTATTAATACTTTTTTTCTTCAATATACAATTACAATTATAAGAATGTGAACAAAAGAACAAGGGACAATAAAAAACAAAAATTAACTATGCCAGGAGGGTGCCAGGTTTCTACAATGAGTACATTAAAAAAATTATACAATAGATATATTCAAGGAGCTACTGCATTCATACGTGTTTATAGCTTTTTTGTTGTTACTCTTAGAAATGGTGCATAAATATAATTCTGTTTCTTTTATTAAACCTGGAAAAAAGGCGAAGATGACGAAAATGTTCATTTGTGAATATGGTATTTGCCAAATATTATAATTAAATTAATTGCTAGTTTTTTAACATTAATATTCTTTTCATGAAAGCCAAAAATAATGTGTTCATATCTTAATGAAAATTTTGAATCAATATTACAAATGATAAAATTATTACAATGCTTCCAAAATGTCTTTATGATACAACAATTCCAGAATAAATGACTGATTGTTTCGGAGTGCTCTTTGCAAAATTTACAGTTGGGGTCAATTGTTTTAATATATTTCTTCATGAATTGATTAGTAGGATATATTCTGTGTAACAGTTTAAAGGAGACATCTTTCATTTTGTTGTTTATCATCAGTTTCTGATGAAATGTCCACACATTTTTCCATTGTGAGTCAGGGACAAAGTTTCTCCAGTAGAAGACAGATGAGGGGATAGAAATAATATCCTGCTGGAACAGGGCACGGATAATTCTGTTGTTCCTACATGTTGAAGAAAAACAAGCTTTACCAACAGTGGTGTCAGTTACATTCAACAAGGATTTCTGTTCATCAAAAACATTGTTTCTAAAGAGTTCACAAATTTCATTAGTAACAGCATCAAACACAATATCATACTCTTTAGTAGTGACAGCAAGGTTAAACTTCATGTTGAATTCATTATAACTGAGTAAACATCCATTTTTCTTAAACAGTTGACCCACTAGAAGGATGTTTTGGTTGAACCATTGTGGATAAAATAGTGATTTGTTATTGTAAAGGATAAATTTGTTATTCCAAATAAAAAAATTATGAGGGGAAATATTATGTTTATAAATAAGTGCCCATGAGAGAAGTGTTTGTTTGTGAAATGCAGAAAGCTTTACTGGTACTTTTTCTATATTGTAATTACAGAGGAGGAGAAAATTGAGCCCTCCTAAATTTGAGAAGATGTGATGTGGGAAAATATTCCACATGGAGGATGGATTTTTTTAAATATGATTTTATCCAACTTACTTTGAAGGTATTGTTTAGAGTTGTGAAATCGAGAACATTTCTCGTATGAGCTCATTACCACAGATTTCCATAGGAAATTAAACAGCATTTGGTCAATAGTTTTCAGTGTTTGATTGTCTAAGTCTAGGGAAAGTGCAGAATAAGTAAGTCGTGATATTCCTTCAGCTTTAGATAATAAAACACGTCCTCTAAAACTTAGGTCTCTTTGAAGTTTATACATACCTGCATATTACATACATGTTACTTACATACATACATGCATCTGGTTTCAGGAAAAAACACAGCACAACGACTGCTTCTTTGAAGGTTCTTAATGACGTTGTTGAAGCATTGGATGCTAAGGATTATTGTGCTGCACTTTTCTTAGACCTTTCTAAAGCTTTTGACACTGTGGATCATAACATCTTGTGTCATAAGCTCTCAGAAATCAGTTTCTCTGATCACACCATTGGTTGGTTTTCTAATTATCTGTCCAATCGGATGCAATGTGTTCAGCACAATGGTACTTCTTCCAGTTATTTAACGGTTAAAAATGGTGTACCACAAGGCTCAGTCTTAGGACCAACCCTCTTTACAATTTACATAGCTCATGTAGGTCAGAGCATCCCTGATGCATCCTTACATTTCTATGCTGATGACACAGTTGTTTACTGTCGAGCTAAAACAGTTGCTAAGGCTTTCCAGTTACTGCAATCCGCTTTTGACATCATCCAGTCAGATTTGTTCCGTCTCAAACTTGTCCTAAATGCTGATAAAACAAAAGGGATGTTTTTTTCAAGTAGGAAGTCGGTCCCAGCAGATCTTCCTCTGATTTTATCTTCAAATGGTGTCCCTATTGAGTTTGTTGATTCCTATAAATATTTGGGTATCCTGGTTGATTCACATCTCTCTTTTAAACTCCACGTGGAAAACCTAGTGAAGAAACTGAAAGTTAAACTGGGTTTCTTTTTCAGAAACAGATCATGTCTAACACTGAATGTTAGGAAACGCCTTGTATCTGTGACTTTCCTTCCCTCCATTGATTACGGTGACATTCTCTACATGAATGCTCCTACAAGCACCCTGCGGATGTTGGATGTTGTCTATCATGGTGCACTAAGATTCATAACTGGCTGTGATTATCGTACCCACCACTGCACCCTGTATTCACTGGTTAACTGGACATCATTAACCTCACGCAGACTCTTCCACTGGTACATTTTCATCTTTAAATCACTTCTTGGTCTGCTGCCCTCATACATCTCCTCCTACATGTCTTTGCGTGAGTGCAGCTACAGTGTGCGCTCTCAGGACATGATTACCTGCAGTGTTCCGTCAGTGAGGACTGAACTTGGAAAAAGGGCCTTCTCCTACTCTGCTCCTGCTTCCTGGAATATCTTACAAAAAGATTTGAAGCTCTCGGCCCTGACCTCCCTAAATGGTTTTAAGAATCTTTTGGAATCCTGGCAAAAACCATTGCAGATATGTTCTTGTTTTTGATTTTGTACATCTACCTTGTGGTGTTTTGCTAGTTTTGATACTTTGCATTTCACTTTCTATTTCTCTCCTATGTTTTTTTTTTTCTGTTGTTTGTTGTTTAAGGAAATTCTACCATTGCTGTTCATCATTCTTTAGTTTGTAGCAGGTCGCTTTTGTAAATGAGCCCTCGAGGCTCAATGAGATTTACCTGACTAAATAAAGGTTGAATGAATGAATGAATGAATGAATACTGGGGGCTTAACAGGCTGAGCGTTAATCTAGATCAGGGGTGTGATTGTATGGAAGTTGAATTTTAGTGTACCGGTACCCAGTCCAAAAGAACAGAAGAGATTGATCATTTTTCATTCAACCTTTATTTATACAGGCTAGCCTCGTTGAGTCACGGGGACTCATTTACAAGATAAAGACTTTTTAAAAATACTACTTTCATAAACAGGTGGTAGAGCTGCCGCCTCTCAAGCCTGACTAAATAAAGGTCGAATGAATGAATGTTGTACTGTATGCGCATGGACGTCCTTCTTCGCTCCGCAGCAGCAGATGGCGCTAAAGGCGAAACCACAACCAAATTATGACGTCAACGAACCGGAAACACAGCCGGACATTTCCGGCTTCTTCTACACGTGTGAACACATATTATTGAGAAGAGAGACCCAGCTGAACATCTCGGAATCTTTTAGGACTCTTCGGAACCGAGTGGACCCGCCTCGTTGTAAATCATGTTGGAGCAGTTTGGGCTGATCGGAACCATCCGAGACGAGGACCAGAGTCCGGAGGAACCCGACACCGAGTCCGAACCAGAGGTGAGTCACCCCGGACCGGACTTCTGATCTGGGAGAACCAATGACGCGTTGATTTACCTTTGTCAACAAACAAACAAACAACCCTAAACTTCCGGTTTAATGGAGACAGGTTGTCAGGTTCGGACCTTTAACTGCCTGAACCCAGGAGGGGGGGTAACTCTGTTTGGATCAATGTGAGTTACTCGGAGTCTGTCACCATGGTAACAGGTCCTGTCACCATGGTAACAGGTCCTGTTCGGTTGGAGCTGTGCTTAAATTAAGCCCTGGTTTAGGATGCTGCATGAACTCAGGTCCATCAGAGCCCAGACTGGACCTTCAGGTTCAACATGTCTTATCTGGTCCGCTGGGGTTCCCCAAGGCTCCTCACTGGAACCCGTTCTGTTTAGTCAGAGTCAGAGAGTCTTTATTGTCATTTGCACCGCATGTAGTACATGTGATGAAATGAGATTATGTACACAGGGTCCCAGTTACATCCAACAACAAAATGTAAGAGAAAAACAGTAATAACATCTAGGATATGAACTAAGAAAAACATCCAACTAGAAATACACTAAGCCCTAGAGTAATAGAAAAACGTCATTACAAACAGCAGCACGAACATGAGTCTTTATGAGCAGATGGTCACAGATGAACACAGCAACAAGAAAACAGATCAGCATCAGCATGATGTGATATTTCACAGTGATTATTCTTATTATTTATTTATTCATGAGTCTAACAGCCTCAGGGTAGAAGCTGTTCCTCAGTCTAGTGGTTCTACATTTGATGCTCCTCAACCTCCGTCCTGAGGGGAGTGGGGCAAAGAGTGAGTGTGCTGGGTGAGTGAGGTCTTTCATGATGCAGGTGGCTCTTTTCCTGCATCTGGAGGTGTAAATGTCTGTGATGGTGGGGAGACTGACTCCAACATCTTCTGTGCAGCCTTCACCACTCTCTGTAGAGCTTTCCTCTCTGCAACTGTGCAGCCTCCATGCCACACGTTGATGCTGGAGCACAGGATGCTCTCCACTGCACACCTGTAGAAGGAGGTGAGGACTGAGCTTCTCAGACCAGCTCGTCTCAGCCGTCTGAGGAAGTAGAGTCTCTGATGACCTTTCTTGATCAGGCTGGTGGTGTTGTTGCTCCAGCTGAGGTTATCATTCAAGTGTACACCCAAGTATTTGTAGCTGGAGACCACTTCCACCACTGATCCACCTATGTTCAGTGGGGTGTGGGTGTTTGTTCCTTCTGAAGTCCACAATCATCTCCTTTGTCTTCTTCACATTCATGTGAAGGTTATTCTCTTTGCACCAGCTCTCCAGGTGTTCCACCTCCTGTCTGTAGCTGGACTCATCATTGTTTGTGATGCATCCCACCACCGCTGTATCATCTGCAAACTTAACAATATGACAGCCTGGATGTGTGGCTGTACAATCATATGTGAGCAGAGTGAACAGAAGAGGGCTCAGCACACATCCTTGAGGAGAGCCAGTGCTGAGGGTTATGGTGGAGGAGGAGAAGTTGTGGATCTTCACGGACTGTGGTCTGTTTGTTAAGAAGTCTAGTACCCAGTTACAAATAGAGGGGCTTAGTCCAAGTGTAGATAGTTTGTCTATCAGAGTTTGGGGGATCATGGTGTTGAAGGCAGATGTGAAGTCCACAAAGAGCAGACGCACGTATGAGTCCTTCTGATCCAGGTGGGTGAGAGCAGTGTGGACCACAGAGGAGATGGCGTCCTCTGTTGATCGGTTCTCACGGTATGCATACTGATGAGGGTCCTCGTTGATGTTGACGGTTGTCTTGATGTGGGTCATGACCAGTTTCTCAAAACATTTAGCGACTATCGGGGTGAGGGCCACCGGCCGATAGTCGTTCAGACCAGTCACTGTGGAGCTCTTTGGAACTGGGATGATGGTGGCGGTCTTCAGGCAGGTGGGAACTGTTTCCAGGGCAAGTGAGGTGTTAAAGATGTCTAGTCTAGTTGAAGATGTTTAGTCTTTATTTTAACGATTTACCAAATGTTTCTTCAAGTGTTCAGTTCAGTTGTTTGTGGACGACACTGTACTGAATACAGCTGTAGAACCTGGACCTCACCAGCTCATGTTTACATCTTAACACTAAAAAAACTGCTTATTTTCGGTCTGTTTTTCACACCAGCCTGCAGACGGTCCAAAGTGTTTGTGAGACTTGATGCGCTGCATCTGCTGCACTCGTCTTACATTCAAGCAACATAGTAAAAATATTAAAACTGCAGTAAAACTCGATGTGGCAAATGTTCCTCACCTCAGACCTTTTGTCACTTCACAGATGTAAAAACTTAAATGTCTCCCTCATGTTTCTTAGCTTATCGTATTGTTACTAAAGTTTAACTCTTTAATCCACAGTATAAAACCTAAATAAATACATGTACCAGACTTCAGACCAGAGAAGGGCTATTCAACTAAATTGCTCAGGGGGTCACAGTCACTGAAAGCAAGGAGCTCAAGGGCCAGACATCCTGCAGTTAATGTCATTAAATAAGTTTGTTTTATGGTTTAAAATCCAGTTTTATTTAAAAACGAACCCGTTGGTGGGCCGAACAGAGCTCACCTGTGGGCCTGATTTGGCCCCGGGGCCGTCGGTTGAATAACCCTGGACTAGAGTAAAATCATGAAAATGTGCTCTGTGCTGTTATTAATTCACGTTTCACACAAAGACATCTTCCCTGAGATACACGCAGGTGGAGCAGTGCGCAGCTCTGTCAACGCCCGAGCAGCAGCTCAAGGACACCTTGACATGTGGGCACGGTGGGGAATCGAAGTTGCGACTTTCTGGTCCCAAGCTGGCTGCTCTGTCCCTGCACTGCAGCTGATGGGACTAAAGACTGTTCCTAGAGGGGGCTGAGATGTTTCGATGAGAGCAACACGTTTATGGAATAAATGAGCAGAGACTGACAGTTTTTACAAAGAAACTTCAACTTTGGCCGAAAGGAAAGTTGAAGTTTGAGCAACTCATTCCTAAAATAATCTCATTTGAACCGTGTTTGTTGTCTGTACGTGTATTGTGAGTTATTTTTGTATTCAATCTGCTAATTCAAACATTAATATTTCAGTGTAGTACAGAAACGTTGAGGAGGATTCACCGTTTTCATAAATAAATAAATTAACGACCTAAACCAGCTCAGTCGTCATGGTAACAGCCCTGTGACGTAACCCACCGGCTCACGGTCAACTCACCCTCTCAGGATACCCATGTTTGTTTTTGTTTACCCATCATTTGTTGTTGTTTACCAATGTTTATTGTTGTTTTAACCATTGATTGTTGTTTACTTGCTTACCTGGTGTAGGAGGGGCCAATTATCCTGAACAGGAAGAAGAAGCTGGGCGGTCCAGGGTCAAGAGACTTTAACTGTGACTTTGAGTTTGGAGAGAGAGATGGACTGAGCCAAGACCCCAACTGGCCAATGGCTGAGGTCCTGCAGCAGCTCAAGAAGAAGGTAGAACCCCGCAGAACCTGCAGCGGAACGTTCCTACTGCAGCAGAACCTGCAGCGGAACGTTCCTACTGCAGCAGAACCTGCAGCGGAACCTGCAGCGGAACGTTCCTACTGCAGCAGAACCTGCCCCAGATGTGTCCTCACCTCTGTTCTGTGTTCGCAGAAAACCATCACGACTTTAGACCAGAAGATAGAGAAAATTAGGAAGAGGAGGAAAACTGAGGTGAGTTTCTGCTTTGACTCCACTTCCTGTTTGACTCCACTTCCTGTTTGACTCCACTTCCTGTTTGACTCCACTTCTTGTTTGACTCCACTTCCTGTTTGACTCCACTTCCTGTTTGACTCCACTTCTTGTTTGACTCCACTTCTTGTTTGACTCCACTTCTTGAGTCACTTCCTGTTTGACTCCACTTCCTGTTTGACTCCACTTCCTGTTTGACTCCACTTCCTGTTTGACTCCACTTCCTGTTTGACTCCACTTCTTGTTTGACTCCACTTCTTGTTTGACTCCACTTCTTGTTTGACTCCACTTCCTGTTTGTCTCCACTTCCTGTTTGACTCCACTTCCTGTTTGACTCCACTTCTTGTTTGACTCCACTTCTTGTTTGACTTCACTTCTTGTTTGACTCCACTTCTTGAGTCACTTCCTGTTTGACTCCACTTCCTGTTTGACTCCACTTCCTGTTTGACTCCACTTCCTGTTTGACTCCACTTCCTGTTTGACTCCACTTCCTGTTTGACTCCACTTCTTGTTTGACTCCACTTCTTGTTTGACTCCACTTCTTGTTTGACTCCACTTCCTGTTTGACTCCACTTCCTGTTTGACTCCACTTCCTGTTTGACTCCACTTCCTGTTTGACTCCACTTCCTGTTTGACTCCACTTCCTGTTTGACTCCACTTCCTGTTTGACTCCACTTCCTGTTTGACTCCACTTTTTGTTTGACTCCACTTCCTGTTTGACTCCACTTCCTGCTTGACTCCACTTTTTGTTTGACTCCACTTCCTGTTTGACTCCACTTCCTGTTTGACTCCACTTCCTGCTTGAGCTGTAGTTTTTGTTGATCTGCAGGAGAAATCATCTCAAAGTGCAACAGCTGAAAGTTTATCAGGAACGATGGAGGAGGAGGGGGAGGAGGAGGACATAAAGCCTGAGACAGGAGATGAGGAGGAGGAAGAGGAGGAGGAGGAGGGAGGAGGAGAGGAGTTTGACTCAAGTGATGAAGAGGTTCTCACCAAATCAGGTAAGAGTTTTGTTGTTGTTGTTGTTGTTGTTGTTGTTGTTGTTGTTGTTGTTGTTGTTGTTGTTGTTGTTGTTGTTGTTTGTGGAAAGAGGTGATTGAACTTAGACGTTGATGGAACATTTTACATGAAAATACTTTTCACTACTGGGAGAACCTTAAAGGTCCACTGACATCATCTTTCTACTTTGCATGAAATGTTGCAAGATATATATCTCGTATCATTCAACTATGTTTGTTTTTGCAAACAAAATGATAAATTAATTGAATTTTGATTTAAATGTGATTTTAAACTTTGAGCCGTGTTTATTCACTGGAAATCCGATTACACGCGAATGCAACATCTGTGACGTAGGATGAAGAACGTCTTTAGAACGCCCCTTTTACATATTCATGGCGGACAATAAATAAACCGACTAATTTATCAATCTAAGTGAAGATTTGAGCTATTCGTCTTCAGTTTGGGAAGCAGAAAGTTAGATGAACAAGAAACAGCAGGTTCTAATTTAGGTCTGCACCCGTATTTATTTGAGTCTTACCTTTTCAGGAACGAGTGAGCTCGGAGGGGGGGGCAGCTTTGTTTATTCCATACTTGACAAAGTATTTCATCTTTTGGGAAAGTGAAAAGGCTCACTTGTTCACTGATGATATTAGAACACCCAAATGCGACACAACGTAACGGCATTTTTCAAGTTATACAAAAAAAAAAGGCGATCTGGCAGAGAATGCGCATGAGTTATCATTGCAGCCGCGAACTGGGCTTCTCCTTTCTACGTCACAGATGTTGCATTCGCGTGTAATCGGATTTCCCGTGAATAAACACGGCGCAAAGTTTAAAATCACTTTTAAATCAAAATTAAATTTATTTATCATTTTGTTTGCAAAAACGAACATAGTTGAATGATACAAGATATCAGTGGCGGGCCATGCATTTCACACCTAGGCCTTCAGTAGTGCTCCGTCTGAATCAATCCAAGCCTCAATAACTATTTTATGGCTATAAACTTCTACTGCAGGTACAGCTGCGACACACATAAAAAAAGCAACAAAAATAACCTGATAAAACTGCAATATTATTTAGGAATATAGCAACATTTTACTCACCAAAAATCCTGATTATTTGTTATTACACTGTCTTTAATATTATATTAATAATTGATAATAAAAATAATTGATAATAAATATTTAATTTGAGGTCACAGCTTCTGTTATGAGCTTGTCTGATATTAGACAGAGTTTTGTGTGAGACAATAAAAAGATGGCAAAGATGCTGAACAGGACACATTAATGTATTATAAAATCATAACATGAATAAATAAAATAAAAAATGTTAGTTGAACCTTTGAAATTGTGAGGTTTTTTTTTTTTTAAACAAAGAAGTTTCCGTGTTGCAGTGAAGGCTTTTGGCGACGCGCATAGAATCAGGTCTCGCCAACTCAAAATCTGATTGGTTGAAGCAACAGCTTGGTGAGGCGCTTCAGGGGTACAAGAGCTGCGAGAGAAGGCTTCAAATTTACCTAGCAATAAGTAGTGGCTAAAATGTGATAGGTCAAATGCTTAAATGTGAAAATACACTCTGGAAGTAGAGCAAACAGAGGGGTAGCAATGAAAGGAAGCGGCCAGACCATTTGGAATTATTTAATACGTATTCATGGACAAAATATAATAATTTTTTAAAAATTATTTTTAATTTTAAATAATTTTAAGACCTTCTCTGAAGGCCTTGCAGGCCCTGACAGACCACCACTGCAAGATATATATCTTGTAACATTTTATGCAAAGTAGAAAGATGATGTCAGTAGACCTTTAAGGAACATTTAAAGACCGTTCTGGAAAGATTCAGGGTTCCTTTGTATAGAACCCTGATGTGACTTCCTGTGAAGTAGCACTAAATTCATGAGTTGGGTTGAAGAACATTTGGGGAACTGTAAGAGTTATTGAGGGGAAGAGTTTGTTTTTGCTGTAGGATCTTCAGGTTCTTCAGCTGTGATAGATGTATGAAGGTTCTCTAAAGAACCTTATCGTAACAGAATTCAGGCAAAATTCACAAATTTGCTCAGAACTTCAGAGTTTGAAAAACTAAATCACAAGAACTTTTATACAAATAAACTCGTTCAAACATTTCAGATTCAACTAAATAATTACAAGAATAAACAAAAACAGTCCCAACTTTCTTCTTTTAGTTCAAATAAAGTCTGAAATGGTAAAACCTTCTGCTTCCTGTTTCCTGTTAGACACTCTGAGGGATAAAGAGCGTCGAGGGAAGAAGAGGAGGGTGGAGGACGAGGTGAAGAAGAAGAAGTATAGTGGAGAAAACTTAATGTCTACGGCGTTACCATGGTAACCTCTGTTTGTCCCCAGGTCCCTGAGACGTTCACTGAAGACGCGTCTCAATACAACGATCAGCTGACCTTTGAAGACATGAACCTGTCCAGACCCATCCTGAAGGTAAAGCAACTGAAGGAAGTTCTGCCGAGTCCAGATTTGATGGGTCAGCTGGTACCAGTGCGTCTTTATGCTTCATCAGTCACAGACGAGCCCGACCACCTCCCGCACACACGCGAGCTTTCAGAACTGAAGCGGGCCGTTCAGAACCAAAAGAGGCCTGGAGCAGAACTCAGCTGGGTTGATGTGGAGCTTCATCACATCAGATGTGTTTCGAACATTTTCCTCATGATGTTTTTAGAACAAAGTTCAGTTCTCTTTACTCAGTCCAGTTTATTTCTGTAGCTCCAACATAAGTCGTCTCTGCTCGGAACAAAAACAGTCACATTATGAAAGACGATCAGTAAAAGTTCTGTATCTGAGGAAGCAGCAGATTGTGTTGAATCTTCACTTCATCACTGTCTCTCATTCTGAGCAAACACAAAGGAGACTGTGGAAAGAAAAAAACACCTATTTAACAGGAAGAAACCTCCAGCAGAACCTGGCTCAGGACGAGCGAACATCTGCTTCGATCAGCTGGGCTTGAGAGGACAGGAAGTAGAAACAGAGGGGACAGGAAGTAGAAACAGAGAGAACAGAAAGTAGAAACGGGACAGGAAATAGGAACAGAGAGAACAGAAAGTAGAAACTGAGAAGACAGGAAGTAGAAACGGGACAGGAAGTAGAAATTGAGAGGACAGGAAGTAGAAACGGAGGGGACAGGAAGTAGAAACAGAGGGGACAGGAAGTAGAAACAGAGGGGACAGGAAGTAGAAACAGAGGGGACAGGAAGTAGAAACAGAGAGAACAGAAAGTAGAAACAGCGGGGACAGGAAGTAGAAACTGAGAGGACAGGAAGTAGAAACTGAGAGGACAGGAAGTAGAAACGGGACAGGAAGTAGAAACTGAGAGGACAGGAAGTAGAAACAGATGGGACAGGAAGTAGAAACAGATGGGACAGGAAGTAAAAAAGAGGACAGGAAGTGGAAACAGAGGGGATAGGAAGTAAAAACAGAGAGGACAGGAAGTAGAAACAGAGAGGAAAGGAAGTAGAAACAGAGGGGACAGGAAGTAGAAACTGAGAAGACAGGAAGTAGAAACTGAGAGGACAGGAAGTAGAAACTGAGAGGACAGGAAGTAGAAACAGAGGGGACAGGAATTAGAAACAGAGGACAGGAAATACAAACAGAGAGGACAGGAAGTAGAAACAGAGAGGAAAGGAAGTAGAAACAGAGGGGACAGGAAGTAGAAACAGAGAGAACAGAAAGTAGAAACAGAGGGGACAGGAAGTAGAAACTGAGAGGACAGGAAGTAGAAACAGAGGAGACAGGAATTAGAAACAGAGAGAACAGAAAGTAGAAACGGGACAGGAAATAGAAACAGAGAGAACAGAAAGTAGAAACAGAGGGGACAGGAAGTAGAAACTGAGAAGACAGGAAGTAGAAACTGAGAGGACAGGAAGTGAAACTGAGAGGACAGGAAGTGAAACTGAGAGGACAGGAAGTGAAACTGAGAGGACAGGAAGTAGAAACAGAGAGGACAGGAAGTAGAAACAGAGGGGACAGGAATTAGAAACAGAGAGGACAGGAAATACAAACAAGAGAGGACAGGAAGTAGAAACAGAGGCGACAGGAAGTAGAAACAGAGGCGACAGGAAGTAGAAACAGAGGGGACAGGAAGTAGAAACAGAGGGGACAGGAAGTAGAAACAGAGGGGACAGGAAGTAGAAACAGAGGGGATAGGAAGTAAAAACGAGAGAGGACAGGAAGTAGAAACTGAGAGGAAAGGAAGTAGAAACTGAGGACCGGAAGTAGAAACAGGACAGGAAGTAGAAACAGAGGACAGGAAGTAGAAACAGAGATGACAGGAAGTAGAAACAGAGAGGACAGGAAGTAGAAACAGAGGGGACAGGAAGTAGAAACAGAGGGGACAGGAAGTAGAAACAGAGGGGACAGGAAGTAGAAACAGAGGGGACAGGAAGTAGAAACAGAGGGGATAGGAAGTAAAAACAGAGGACAGGAAGTAGAAACAGGAAAGGAAGTAGAAACAGGACAGGAAGTAGAAACAGATGGGACAGGAAGTAGAAACAGATGACAGGAAATACAAACAGAGAGGACAGGAAGTAGAAACAGAGGGGACAGGAAGTAGAAACAAACGGAATGGAATGAGTTTTGGGCAACTTGTTTCTAAACCCAGAGTTGCTGTGAGTCTTCATTGATCCTCTCGGTAACAAATGTGTTCTTTAATCCAGCTGCATCTCATCACTTCATCACATGACTGAGCCACTGCGTACCTTCTCACATGTTCACGTTTCGCCTCTGTTACTACCTCGCTCTGCGGTACAAAGGTGCACTGGAGGTGGGCTGTCTTCAACCCTCTTGCACTCTTGCTCCGTTCAGAAGATGCACCGAAGCGAGCAGAAGGCCTCTCCATCCTGGACTGAGGTGTCTCTATAAAGGCCTTGATTCTTCCTACAGGCTCCGCCCACATTTATCTCTTTCACTTGTAGTCCTACCTCTGGCTCCTCCTCCACCACCACTGCAATAAATAGACTCCGCCCATTCATTTTCACCACAGACTCCTCCCCTATTTCTTCCCATGCCTTGTTGGCCCCACCCCTCAGCTCCTCAGCCTGACCTCGGCCCAGATCCAGTGTTGGTCCAGTACTTTGGTTCTGACGTGGGTGTGTAGGAACAGCTTGGGCTCTCAACTCGTTTTGTTTCTGACGATGACTTCCTGTTTTTGATCTGCAGGCCATCACAGCTTTGGGCTTTAAGGAACCAACGCCGATCCAAAAGGCCTGCATTCCGGTCGGTCTGATGGGCAGAGATCTTTGTGCGTGTGCTGCTACTGGAACAGGTACCACCGGCCCACTGGGCCCGCTTCATTTAAACCGGGTTATGGAGTTTTACTCCGTTGAGCACGACTGAGTCATAAAGCTCAGGATCTGAGCGAGACGGTTTTATGGGTCCAACTGAAAATACCTCAAGCAGTTTTTACATTTTACTTTAAAATAATTGACCAACCAGGACCAGTAAACACAAACAGGGTTATGTTGGTGCTTGTGACTAACTGGGACCAGTTGAATAAGCCAGGACCAGTTACAGTAACCAGATGATTGTCTCTACAGGGAAGACTGCAGCCTTCATGTTGCCCGTGTTGGAGCGTTTGGTTTATAAACCCAAGACGGCCCAGGTGACCAGGGTGTTGGCGCTGGTTCCTACCAGAGAGCTGGGGATCCAGGTTCACACCGTGGCCCGTCAGCTGGCCCAGTTCACCTCCGTCACCACCTGCCTGGCTGTCGGTACGAGCTGCTTCTGGCTGGTCAACAGCTGTTTGGACCTGTGAGCGTGGTTCTGGTCCTCATCTGATCCACTGTGCTGTCTCCAGGTGGTTTGGACCTAAAGTCTCAGGAGGCGGCGCTGCGGGCCGGACCCGATGTTCTGATAGCTACACCTGGTCGGCTGATCGATCACCTTCACAACACTCCGAGCTTTGAGCTGAGCCACATCGAGATCCTGATCTTAGATGAAGCCGACAGGTGAGAGAAGTCGCACCTGCGGACAAACGGGTCACTGCGGTTCAAACACTCAAATGTTTTGGTTCTGGTTCCGTCAGGATGTTGGACGAGTACTTCGAAGAACAGATGAAAGAGATCATCAGGATGTGTTCCTACAACAGACAGACAATGCTGTTCTCCGCCACCATGTCAGAGGAGGTATGAACACTCACCTGGGTCATGTGACCCGTCTGCGGGTCATGTGACCCGTCTGCGGGTCATGTGACCCGTCTGCGGGTCATGTGACCCGTCTGCGGGTCATGTGACCCGTCGGCAATGTTTTTTGGGTCATGTGACTTGTCAGTAGGTGTGTCAGCGGGTCATGTGAACCGTCAGCAGGTGTGTCAGCGGGTCATGTGACCAGTCAGCAGGTGTGTCAGCAGGTCATGTGACCCGTCAGCGGGTGTGTCAGCAGGTCATGTGACCCGTCAGCAGGTGTGTCTGTGGGTCATGTGACCCGTCAGCAGGTGTGTCAGCAGGTCATGTGACCCGTCAGCAGGTGTGTCTGTGGGTCATGTGACCCGTCAGCAGGTGTGTCTGCGGGTCATGTGACCCGTCAGCAGGTGTGTCAGCAGGTCATGTGACCCGTCAGCAGGTGTGTCAGCAGGTCATCTGACCCGTCAGCAATGTGTCTGCGGGTCATGTGACCTGTCAGCAGGTGTGTCAGCAGGTCATCTGACCCGTCAGCAGGTGTGTCAGCAGGTCATGTGACCAGTCAGCAGGTGTGTCAGCAGGTCATGTGACCCGTCAGCAGGTGTGTCAGTGGTCATGTGACCAGTCAGCAGGTGTGTCAGCAGGTCATGTGACCCGTCAGCAGGTGTGTCAGCAGGTCATGTGACCCGTCAGCAGGTGTGTCGCTGGTCATGTGACCAGTCAGCAGGTGTGTCAGCAGGTCATGTGACCCGTCAGCAGGTGTGTCCGCTGGTCATGTGACCAGTCAGCAGGTGTGTCAGCAGGTCATGTGACCCGTCAGCAATGTGTCTGCGGGTCATGTGACCAGTCAGCAGGTGTGTCAGCAGGTCATGTGACCCGTCAGCAGTTGTGTCAGCAGGTCATGTGACCCGTCAGCAATGTGTCTGCGGGTCATGTGACCCGTCAGCAATGTGTCTGCGGGTCATGTGACCCGTCAGCAGGTGTGTCAGCAGGTCATGTGACCCGTCAGCAGGTGTGTCAGCAGGTCATGTGACCCGTCAGCAATGTGTCTGCGGGTCATGTGACCCGTCAGCAGGTGTGTCAGCAGGTCATGTGACCCGTCAGCAGGTGTGTCAGCAGGTCATGTGACCCGTCAGCAGGTGTGTCAGCAGGTCATGTGACCCGTCAGCAGGTGTGTCAGCAGGTCATGTGACCCGTCAGCAGGTGTGTCAGCAGGTCATGTGACCCGTCAGCAGGTGTGTCAGGTCATGTGACCCGTCAGCAGGTGTGTCAGCAGGTCATGTGACCCGTCAGCAGGTGTGTCAGCAGGTCATGTGACCCGTCAGCAGGTGTGTCAGCAGGTCATGTGACCCGTCAGCAGGTGTGTCAGCAGGTCATGTGACCCGTCAGCAGGTGTGTCAGCAGGTCATGTGACCCGTCAGCAGGTGTGTCAGCAGGTCATGTGACCCGTCAGCAGGTGTGTCAGCAGGTCATGTGACCCGTCAGCAGGTGTGTCAGCAGGTCATGTGACCCGTCAGCAGGTGTGTCAGCAGGTCATGTGACCCGTCAGCAGGTGTGTCAGCAGGTCATGTGACCCGTCAGCAGGTGTGTCAGCAGGTCATGTGACCCGTCAGCAGGTGTGTCAGCAGGTCATGTGACCCGTCAGCAGGTGTGTCAGCAGGTCATGTGACCCGTCAGCAGGTGTGTCAGCAGGTCATGTGACCCGTCAGCAGGTGTGTCAGCAGGTCATGTGACCCGTCAGCAGGTGTGTCAGCAGGTCATGTGACCCGTCAGCAGGTGTGTCAGCAGGTCATGTGACCCGTCAGCAGGTGTGTCAGCAGGTCATGTGACCCGTC
>JBBPBX010033003.1:4853-33525 GCA_038048925.1 Garcialebias charrua | reverse complement strand
TGGTCCGTCACAAAAAAGCGTCCCCCTCAGTCTCTTGGTGTGTGCTCTCTCTATAGCAGTTAGCAGCCAGTGTGTTACTCTGCAGCCTTATTGCTTGTTTTCGAAGAGTCAGACGAAGACTTTTTAACATGGAGGGTGAACTTATGGATGTTTCTCAGGGCCTACGCGACGCGTCTGGATTTAAAAATAGAATTTCGCCACATTAGCACTCTTCAAAATGGCGTCCGCGACGGCCAAAGAAGCCAGGATTTTACAACAAAACACGGTAAAACAATTATTTCTTTGCTGAGAAAAAATATATTTCATAGCTGACGTTATAGCACAAGTTTTTCTGAGCTTGAGAGTTTCACGAAATGGTCAAATCTGCTGGATTTAAAAAAGTAGTTCACCATTAGGACTCTTCAAAATGGCGTCCGCAGGGCAGCAAACTTACATACTCAGGGAATCACAAGGAACTCAGGAGACAGAGGCAACAGGAGACAATGCCAGGACAATGATAAACACAGAGATACAGACTTATTTTTGATTTGATTTGATGTTCATTCATTCATTTTAAAAGAACAATACAAAACAGTTTCATCAGATACAAGGATGAATAGACTTTTAGCTGAATGGATGGATGGATAGACAGTTAGCTGGATGGCTGGATGGATGATCTTTAACAAGTTCTAAAATCATTAAAATTTAACCTCAGCTTGTGCCTCTGACCCAACAGAACCTCCTTCAGCAGCAGAATCCTCTGTGGTTCTCTGACTTCATCAGTCTGCAGGACTTCATCAGTCTCTCTCCTGGTTCTGGAGGAGTTCTGACCCACTCTTCTTTCCATTGTTGCTTCAGTTCTTTGAGGTTTCTGCTCAGCTCTCTGAAGGTTTCAGGTTCAGGTTCTGGACTCTGACTGGGCCGTTGATTTGATTTGATTTGATGTTTATTCATTCATTTTAAAAGAACAATACAAAACAGTTTCATCAGATACAAGAATACAAGTAGGATAAAATGAAAGGAGCAGAAAGAAGATGAAATCTTATTATATCTGCCCCTTATTTATTTCACAGTTTGTTCAACCAATGATAACCTTCAAACTACATCACAAAATGAATAAATCTACTAATTTATCTAACTGTAATACTGTACACAAACACACTAAGCTACATCATATATAGTTTTTGAGCAAGTCCTTTTCGACCTTTTTCTTAAATGTATACATTGGGCAGCACGGTGGCACAACTGGTAGAGCTGCTGCCTCTCAGCGAGAAGGTTGCCGGTTCAAATCCCGGTCCGGGGCCTTTCTGGGTGGAGTTTGCATGTTCTCCCCGTGCATGCGTGGGTTTCCTCCGGGTACTCCGGTTTCCTCCCACAGACCAAAAAACATGCTTGTTAGGCTGATTGGTGACTCTAAATTGACCCTAGGTGTGAGTGTGAGAGTGGATGGTTGTTTGGTGTGAGTGAGACAGGTCCCTCTTGTAAATGAGTCCCCGTGACTCAACGAGGCTAGCCTGTATAAATAAAGGTTGAATGAATGAATTGATTTTGCATTTTTAACATCACTCTCCAGAACATTCCACAATCCAACTCCCTGAATTGAGGTAGACCGTCCCTTTAAGCTGGTTCTGAATTGTGGTTTGATGAATATCTGTCCCTTTAAGATTGTAATAACTTTGTCTAAATTTCTTTGGATATTTAAAGGTAATGTGTTATTATGAGCCCTATACATAACTGATAAAATACTATATTCTACCAATTCCTGGAATTTCAATAAATTTAGCTGAAGAAACAAGGTGTTTGATGGGTGACTGAAATGTTTTCTGGTGATTACTCTTACAGCTCTCTTTTGTAAAATAAAAACAGGCTTTGTAATTGTTTTGCACGCTTTTCCCCAAACCTCAATACAATAGATTAAATGTGGAACAATGATTGTGTTATACAACATATACAGAGCTTTATCAATTAAAAAATCCCTGACTTTATATACAGGTACATGAACACACAGCATGACAATCACAAACACCTGGACAACAAAATGGAGGAGATAAGCAAGACAATTAACAGAGAGACCAGGGAGTGTAGGGATGGGGACCCACCACCTGAGAGCAACATGCTTACAACTGTTATCTTGAAGTTCTAGGGTGTAGAGAGCCACAGAAACGGTTATGGTAGGCCGGATTTGGCCCACGGGCCTTGAGTTTGACACATGCGATCTAGTGGTACTAAAAGTAACAAAAGAAGAAAAAAAAAACAGCCAAATATGTCAGCAGTTTAGCTAACAGACTTTGGAATGGGTACATTTTGTCCTTGTGAAACCTGTTGAAGAGAACCAAACTAAATACTCTGAAACTCAAACAACTTACTGTATAACAGTTCATGCACCGCTAGTTGGCAGTGTAGTGCAAATATTGCATAACTTGCTGCTACCAATTGTTGAATTTAATTAGCGGATTAGAATTAGCTTCCCCTAATTTTCATAAGACATTAGTGCTTTTGAAATTGCGGACCAAATAAATTAATTAGTGCTTTAGAAATAGCGGAACTAATTTTTGGATTAGCGTTGCCCACCACTGAAGTTGTGCATATCGTACACCAGGGTCAAACATAGAGTTGTTCACTGCCAAAATCCTGGAGTTGTTTGGAAAGAGAGGTAACAAAACTGTCTTTTTATGTGGTGATTTTAACATTGATCTGGGTAATTCAGACGACTATAATGTTAGTGCATTTGTAAATGCAATGTGTAGTCTGACTTTGTTTCCCTTGATATCTAATCCGACTAGAATAACAACTAGTACAACAACAATCGACAATATCTTCACAAACTTGACTGATGAAACTAATATAAGTGGTATTTTAAAAACTGATCTCAGTGACCACTTGCCAGTTTTTACGATTTGTAAAATGGAAAATAATATCAGAAATCCGATTACAAGACCAAAAAATAAAATAAACACAAACAAAAGAGCAATAGATAGTTTCAAAAAAGATTAAAAAAAAACAAAATTGGAATGGTGTGTATGTGGATGACGTAAATAAATCATATGATGAGTTTATGACTATCTTAGATACCTTGTACAAAAAAAATTGTGTGCAGAAAAATTCCAGGCGAAAACGCAATATTGATCTACCATGGATGACAACTGGACAAAGGAACGCATGTAAGAAAAAGAACCATTTGTATTCTTGTTTCCTGAAAACAAGAACCCCTGAAGCGGAAATCAAATATAAAAAGTATAAAAATAAATTAATAGGAATTATAAAAAAACAGAAGAAGGAATATTATAGTAAATTGCTACATAACACACGTGGCGATATGAGAGCAACTTGGAATGTAATGAACAGTTTCAAACAAACACAAAAAACAATGTGTATGTCCCAATATTTTGTGAATGAAAATGATGTAATACTAAATTAAAATGAAGTAGTAAATGGATTCAATGATTACTTTGTAAACGTTGGATCGAATCTTGCAAAAACAATTTCCAAAGTGGACAAGGATGTGTGTTAAAGGTTGTGAAAATACATTGTTTCTACAAGAGACTGATAAAGATGAAATAATCAGGATAGTTAAAAAAAATTTCAGATAAAAGTTCTAGAGACTGGTTTGACATGGATATGAGTCAGAGTCAGCGTCAGAGTCAGAGAGTCTTTGTTGTCATTTGCACCGCATGTAGTACATGTTATGAAATGGGATTATGTACACAGGGTCCCAGTTACATCCAACAACAAAATGTAAGAGAAAAACAGTAATAACATCTAGGATAT
Organism: Garcialebias charrua; assembly: GCA_038048925.1. NCBI lineage: Eukaryota > Metazoa > Chordata > Actinopteri > Cyprinodontiformes > Rivulidae > Garcialebias > Garcialebias charrua. The sequence goes on along the minus strand of JBBPBX010033003.1, from coordinate 29,778 downwards.
AACTAAGAAAAACATCAACTAGAAATACACTAAGCCCTAGAGTAATAGAAAAACATCATTACAAACAGCAGCACGAACATGAGTCTGTATGAGCAGATGGTCACAGATGAACACAGCAACAAGAAAACAGATCAGCATCAACATGATGTGATATTTCACAGTGATTATTCTTATTGTTTATTTATTCATGAAAAACATCATTACAAACAGCAGCACGAACATGAGTCTGTATGAGCAGATGGTCACAGATGAACACAGCAACAAGAAAACAGATCAGCATCAGCATGATGTGATATTTCACAGTGATTATTCTTATTATTTATTTATTCATGAGTCTAACAGCCTCAGGGTAGAAGCTGTTCCTCAGTCTAGTGGTTCTACATTTGATGCTCCTCAACCTCCGTCCTGAGGGGAGTGGGGCAAAGAGTGTGTGTGCTGGGTGAGTGGGGTCTTTCATGATGCAGGTGGCTCTTTTCCTGCATCTCGAAGTGTAAATGTCTGTGATGGTGGGGAGACTGACTCCAACAGACTTCTGTGCAGCCTTCACCACTCTCTGCAGAGCTTTTCTTTCTGCAACTGTGCAGCCCCCATGCCACACGTTGATGCTGGAGCACAGGATGCTCTCCACTGCACACCTGTAGAAGGAGGTGAGGACTGGGCTACTCAGACCAGCTCGTCTCAGCCGTCTGAGGAAGTAGAGTCTCTGATGACCTTTCTTGATCAGGCTGGTGGTGTTGTTGGTCCAGCTGAGATTATCATTCAAGTGTACCCCCAAGTACTTGTAGCTGGAGACCACTTCCACCACTGATCCACCTATGTTCAGTGGGGTGTGTGTTTGTTTGTTCCTTCTGAAGTCCACAATCATCTCCTTTGTCTTCTTCACATTCATGTGAAGGTTATTCTCTTTGCACCAGCTCTCCAGGTGTTCCACCTCCTGCCTGTAGCTGGACTCATCATTGTTTGTGATGCATCCCACCACCGCTGTATCATCTGCAAACTTTACAATATGACAACCTGGATGGGTAGCTGCACAATCATATGTGAGCAGAGTGAACAGAAGGGGGCTCAACACACATCCTTGAGGAGAGCCAGTGCTGAGGGCAATGGTGGAGGAGGAGAAGTTGTGGATCCTCACTGACTGTGGTCTGTTTGTTAAAAAGTCTAGTACCCAGTTACAAACGGAGGGGCTTAGTCCAAGTGTGGATAGTTTGTCCATCAGAGTTTGGGGGATCATGGTGTTGAAGGCAGATGTGAAGTCCACAAAGAGCATACGGACGTATGAGTCTTTCTGATCCAGGTGGGTGAGAGCAGTGTGGACCATGGATAAGATGGCGTCCTCTGTTGATCGGTTCTCATGGTAAGCATACTGATGAGGATCCTTGTTGATGTTGACGTTGTCATGACCAGTTTTTCAAAGCATTTTGCAACTATCGGGGTGAGGGCCACCGGCCGATAGTCTTCAGACCAGTCACTGTGGAGCTTTTTGGGACTGGGATGATGGTGGCGGTCTTCAGGTAGGTGGGGACTGTTTCCAGAGCAAGTGAGGTGTTGAAGATGTCAGCCAGCACACAGAGCTGGTCCGCACATTCCTTCAGAACTTTCCCGGGGATGTTGTCCGGTCCAGTTGCTTTATGAGGGTTGATCCTTCTGAGACTACTCCTCACTTCTGTTGTGGTCACGCTGAGATGCTCTTCCTCTGGTGATGAGGTGAGTCTGGTGCTGGGTGGTCTATTTGGGTCTTCAAACCGTGCATAAAACTTGTTGAGGGCATCAGGCAGAGATGGGTCTTTGGGGCACTGTTTGCTCCTGCTTTTATAATCAGTTATGCATTTGATGCCCTTCCACATGCTCTGCGGGTCTTGTAAGGTGAACTGTCCCTTGTTCCTCTGTGTATATGTGGCCTTTGCCCTCTTAATGGCAACAACCAGCTCTTTCCTGGTCTTCCTCAGCTCCTCTGAGTCTCCAGACTTGAAGGTAGTGTTCCTGGCTGCCAGCAGGGTGCGAACCTCTTTGTTTCACCAGGGTTTTGTGTTGGGGTAAGATTTAACATTTTTTAATGGATACATTTTCAGGGCATGTGCTAATATAACCCAGTACTGAGGATGCATAAAGTTCCAGGTCCACTGAGCTTCCATCAGTAGCTACCTCTCTGAAAACAGACCAGTCAGTTTTTTCAAAGCAGTCTCTCAGCATAGGGATGCTGTCCTGGAGCCAAATTTTAACTTCCTTTTGTTCTGGTTTACAACGTCTTAGTGGGGGGAGTTGTGCTGGGACCATGAGGAGTGATAAATGATCAGAACCCCCGAGCGGTGGGCGTGGCTTTGATGTGTAGGCGCCTCTCACATTTGTGTAGAAGTGATCGAGGGTGTTACTCCCTCGTGTTGCTATGGATACGTGTTGATTGAAGGTTAGGAGAGAGTCCTTTAAATGCACGTGGTTGAAGTCACCTAAAAAATGCAGAGCCCCTCTGGGTATTTACACTGCAGCGAGCTGAGTAAGTCATGAATTTCTTCTAGGGTGCCATTAGCATTAGCATCTGTGGCGATGTAGATAACTGTGATAAGGATCACTGAATAGTCGCGGGGTAGATAATGGGGACGGCACCTCACTGTGATCAACTCCACAGCAGTTGTGCAATGGCTTCTAATAACAGCACAGTTTTTACACCAATCCGTACTCACGTACACACAGACACCGCCGCCTCATGTTTTCCCCGTAGTCTCTGTGCAACGATCCGCTCTGAAAAAGAGTCTGTCATCCAATTCATATACAGAGTCTGGTGTTTCCTTAGAAATCCATGTTTCTGTGAGGCAAAGCACAGAGCACTTCTTCATTTCCTCCGACGTTGTCACTCTAAGATGAAGCAAATCCATTTTGTTGTCCAGCGAGCAGATGTTAGACAGAAAAAGAGCCGGCATCGGGAGTCTCCCGGTTTTAGCGTCCGCCTTCAGTCTCACCATAATCCCTGCCCGGCAGCCTCGCTTCTGACGCCGGGAGCACCGCTTCCTTTTGTTTTCGCCGGAGCGTGAGCCAGAGCACCTCCGCTGCAGCTTCCAGGTGGAAGACTTCAAAAGCCGCATCCTGCCAAGCGTAGATTTGAGTTCGTTGCTGATTTCAGCAGTTCCCTGTGGCAAATCTGCTCCAATTCTCAACAGTTCAGTTTGGCTCTAATTCACCCACATAAAACGTGCATAGTCAGGTACAGAATCACTATTAAAACTACTAAAAGCAAGAGATGAACTGAGAGCCCATGAAGCTGCTGCTGGTCGGAGTGCGGCCATCTTGCCATCAGGCAATATGATGGTTGTCAAGGACATAATAACTGATGTTATTGATCCGTTTACTTACATTTGTAATCTGTCTTTCACAACAGGCACATTTCCTGATAAAATGAAAGTAGCTAAAGTGGTCCCTATTTTCAAATGTGGTGATAGGGGCAACTTCAGCAATTACAGACCAATATCATTGCTCCCACAATTCTTAAAAATCCTTGAATTTTTTTTTTTCAATCAGATTAGACGGTTTTCTTATAAAGTACAACATTCTAAGTGATAGTCAGTATGGGTTTTGATCACAATATTCAACATCTATGGCTTCTAATGGAATTTATGGAACAAATCACCACAGCTACTGACAATAAACAACATTGTATAAGTTTATTTATTGATTTAAGGAAGGCTTTTGACACTATTGATCACAAAATTCTCATTAATAAATTGGACAAGTATGGTGTTAGAGGACCTGCACTTAAATGGATAAGTAGCTATCTAAAAGATAGAGAACAATTTGTTCAGATAGAGGAAAATAGATCAAACTTTTGTAAGATCACATTTGGAGTCCCACAGGGTTCAATACTTGGTCCAAAATTGTTTACTCTATATGTGAATGATTTAGTGATGGTGTCCGGACTTCTAAAGTGTATACTTTTTGCTGACGATACTACCTTTTTTTTATTCTGGTAATGATTTAAATCAAATGTCTGAATGTTTAAATATGGAATTTGTTAAATTACAAAACTGGTTCAAATTAAACAAACTATCATTAAACTTAGATAAAACTAATTACATGTTATTTAGTAAAAAAAACAAAAACTACGGGTTTTTCTCTAAAAATTGATGATGCTGAAATAACCAGAGCAAGTGAAATGAAATTCTTAGGAGTGGTGATAGATGATAAGCTCACTTGGAAACAGCATATTAACTCGGTTAAAACTAAGATATCAAGATCCACAGCTGTGTTGTATAAAGTTAGGGATTTATTGAATGAAAGAGCGTTGTATTTGCTCTATAATGCCATAGTTGTTCCACACTTGATTTACTGTGTAGAGGTTTGGGGAAAGGCGTGTAAAACCTTGACGAACCCAATATTTATTTTACAAAAAAGAGCAGTGAGAACTATTGCGGGAAAACCCTACTGCCATCCTTCGAATATATTATTTAAGCAACTTAGGTTGCTTAAGTTTTATGATTTGGTGAATTACAACATTTTGTTGGTAATGTATAGAGCTCATAAAAATTCCTTGCCTCTAAATGTTCAAGTAAATTTTGTAAAAAGAATGAGCTGTTACAACCTGAAAGGAATGGAGATTTTTGCAAAGCCAAAATACAGAACAAGTCTGAAAGGATGGTGTGTATCAACACAAGGTGTTGACTTGTGGAATAGTTTAGAAAATGAAATTAAAACTACTAACTCACTTAGAGTCTTTAAAAAATGATTAAAGCAAATATGTTAATTAAATACTAAATACTCAAATTTTCAACTTATACTAAAATAATAATAAAATAATTATAATAACGTTTTTTGAACTAAAAACTTAAATGTGTATTCAAATCATGTAAATTGCTTACATTTTGTATCATTGGTTGAGTGGCTTGGAAATTTGTATATTTGATTGAGTTATTTTTATTGATCTCGCTTTTTTGTTATTGTTGTAGAAAAAAGGGGCAGGTAATCTAAGATTATTTTCTTCTCCCTGTCTCCTTTCATTTTATGTTTTTTTCTTTTTTCATTTTATTGTTATAATGTAAAAATGTTTTTCTCTTTACAAAATGTAAAATTAACAAATAAATAAATTAAAATAAAATAAAATAAATAAAAGGCTGGATGGTGGATGTTTGGTTGTTGTTTGGAACTGCCACCTGTAACATTTCCATAAGGAGGGATCCAGAGAGACTCAGGGAGTACGGGCCAAGAGATCTCAATGGTAACCCAGGGAACAAGGAACTGAGTTGCTGGAGCTACAAAGACCTCAAGGAGAAACAAAGTTAGTGTAATCTTGGGTGACAAAGATCTCCACTAGTGAAGGTCACAGTACCACATATTGGACAGCTATGGTTAATTGGCTACATCCTTCCACTCTGGAGCTGTAAGAAATGTTAGTGGATGGAAAAAGCCAGAATTTCCACACAAACATTCACTATTCACATTTGTCAGTGACAGGGGACCTCAACGTACTACTTGTTTTTTTGTTTTAGTTTTGTTTTTAGCTATACTGGTGTGACATACACTCACTAACACATTAAGACATTCAAAACCATTTTGCATTACATGAGCCAGAACCTCTGTGGCATACAGCCCCTCACTATAACCTCACAGTCACCAAACATGCAATCCATCATTCCAGTTCTGAAAGTTACTGCAGTTTTGAATGGATGTGATGAAATATTTGCAGCTTGTGCCATGGGGTTGACTGAGTCACAGGCTGAACAAAATGTTCCTGTCGGTGTGCACACAGAACAAACTCCTAATTTAAACATAAACTAGACTAAGACATTGAGAAGGTGATTTGAAGACATGTCAAGCTTACTAAAAGTAAAAGCGAGGTTAAATTCAAGGAATGCTTGTCACCCACATTACTTCAATGTGCGTGATATTTCTTCTTTCACGCTAGACTTTTAAAGTAAGATCAACTTTTGTTGAAGTGTAACAGTTTTGGTCAAACGTCAAAAACATTATACACAATGAAATATGAAATGTCATATTGAGAGTATCGGTTGTTCAAGACTTTTAGCAACTACTATGTCAAATTTTAACTAAATATGTGAAAATATATATAGAACTAGAAATAAATAGAACTTTTGTAAAGTTAATCAGCTGTAAATGTAGATATGAAGAATATTTTCCAAATGGTTCTTTTAAATCCTTCTAGTTCATGAGATATTTTGCTGACTGACAAACCAGTTGATCTCATGGTTTAAGTAACAAGTTTATTCATTGAGTAGCATTTGAAGTAAGTGCTGTCAATTATATTTTTCTACTACCACACAAAAGTTTAGTTCCAAATCTACTAAACTGTCTGAATTATATCTTTTTATGTTTCACAAGGTTCTTTGGTTCTGGAGACCACCTTAAATTGGATCCGCTCCAAAAGCTAATCAGTTGTAAAGGTACAATCAATTATTTCCTGATAGTTTCATTGAAATCTGTGCAGTAATTTATAATAATCATTGACTAAATTTAAACTAGGGATTGAATGACTACTTTTTTGAAAGTCAACTGTCATGTTAACATGATAAAAGGCGAAATTGACTAGTCAATGACATCATAGGAATTTAAGATGCTACATCCTATTTGTTAAAAAAAGCAAATAAACATAATTTATTATTTACAAAAAAAAAAAAAAAACATTGGGTGTATATTTATGCTCCTACCATGTATCATACTGCAAATAAGTCACAGGAAAACCAAAACTATTATTAAGCTGAAAAAGTGAAAAATGTGTGGCACTTAAAAAACAAGACTAAGAACAACGAGGCAGGCTGTGATGAAGTCCACCACTGTGGACTGGGTGGAATGGAACTAAGGGCAGCGTGGCAGGCGGTGGTGGAAAACCTTATACAGTACTATAGTTATTGCAGTTAATAATGGTCGTCGGCCACATGTGTCCAATGGCGCAGCACCTGGTAAGCTTCAGGTGGGTCACTACAGTGTGCCATCTGGACTTTTCTGCCTCTCTTTCAACTGGACGTGCTCGGCCGTGTGCTTCCGCTGACGAGGTAACTGGTAAGTTTCAGGTGGGTCGCTGGCAGTGATCCATCTGGACTTTTTTTTTTACATCTTTTAACTAGCCGGTCAGTGCAGCTGATGGCGATCCAAATAGGACTGTCAGCCGCACGCATCCGCTGATGCAATCAAAAGTCCAACACCAACCCACCTGCTCATCCAGCACACTATTTTGGTGGCCGTGTTAGAAATGACAGATCTGCTGCCCCGCTGTTTTTAATTTTATTTTATCCACCATGTGGATTGGGTGTGTAATAATATAGATAAATATGTCAGTTTTCTGACTTATATATAATTTAGATGATAGATTTGAGCAGGTTTACAGGTTTAGACTGACACAAATTTACCATCAGTTTTACGGGTTCTCAACTTTTTCAGATTAAATCAATAAATCTGTGGCTCAGTGAATGTAAAGTAACTTGACAGGAAACATTATTATGTTGACCTACCAAAGGCAGAGTCATTTAATAACAAAATCATCAAATTACAATCAAAGCATATTTACATAGATTGATCGATCACAACTTATAACTAACTTTTCAGCAGATTAAAACATAAGAACAACAGAACACAAGTTAATGGGTCTTATATTAACTTATTTCTGTGGCACAAACTTACAGTTTGACATTTAGAAATAAACATAAGGAGGAGTTTAAGGAGGAAGATTAAAGATTGAAAGGAAATGGTTGAATCTTATCTTGAGATGTTTTAACCAGAGATAGCATCCTCTGGTCGGTTTCAGCTGGACGTCCGTACCGTGATGAAACGACTTTTACCTTCGTGAAGATGATCCTGTCTCGACTCCGGTAAATTAGTCAAGCCATACGCGCATGCCCTGCTGCGTTTTACAGGCGACCACTTTCATCTTGCCACGGTCTCGAGACCGTCTGCTTCGGCCTCCCAGAGTAATGCCCTCAGCTCTGGTTTGGTTTTCAAGATAACTTCCAGAAAGAGTGTCACCGCTTGGAGCTGTGACACTCGAAATGGTTCACAGCTGACGTGCTGTTTGAACCTCGCTGAAGACGTGGGCCTTTGGCTCATGGCCGGACGCACATCAGCTTGGAGAAAGACGTCTATGCATCTTCCCTTCTCCCAGATAACTCACTCAGCTCAGCTTCTCCCAGAGAACTGAGTTCCAGCACGGAGACAAAACAGAACTTGCAGGTGTGAAAACAGAGCACTCAGTTTGAGAACAGATGAATTGTTTTTAGAAAGGACGGGAGACAGAAAGCAAGTTATGTCTAGAACTTTTCCTTCGTTCCAAAAACACTTCAAACAAATACGAACGGATTGTTAAGTCAACTTTAGACAGTTATTCTGCATAGAGCAGACAGTTTAAAGCAAGATCATTCTGATATGTTCTCTTAACTTTGGCATATTTAAAATATACCAGCTTAGTAAATCATCATTAAATGACAAAAATATACTGTTGATCAATTTTGAATTAACACACATTAAAAGAAAGTTATTTCTGATTGATTGGTGTCCATTAATTCAAAATAATTATAACAATACTGTATAGTGTCCACTTGTCTCCTTGAGAGCTTCAAGAAAGTGTAACACTCAGAGTTTCAGAGAGATGTGAAGAGGCCCACATCCCGTACGGACATGAGGGTGCTGTATCCCTACAGGTGGAATAGGGCTGGGAATGGGAGGTGGTGTCTGTGATTAGTCGACATGAAATATAAAGTCTTGCAAGATATCCTAGAATAGACTAGTTGACTAGTCTATAAATATCATCCCATAATTTAAACAAAGATCTTGCACAATCTGTTAGCACTCAGAATGTGTTTGAGATGTGTCTCCACCATGCCTAATTTTACATCAACATTTGTAATATCAACTACATTGTAGCCATTTTATGTTTCGTGATGCCACTTAGCTGAAGCAGCCATCTAAATTTGAGCTGGTATTAGTATCTAGTTAGTTATAAATGTTTATTCAGTAATTGCTGTTTGCAAAATTATTTGAAATTTATCTAGAGGTTCATGAGTAATGTTAGTAACAAACCCAGAAATACAAACACAGCCATGAGAAAAAAAAAAAACATTATCACCCACACCAAAAGGCAAATTCTTCAGTAACAGCTCCCGTGGTCATTGACGGTGAAGCTGTGGAGGTAGTGCAACAATATAAATACCTGGGAACTGTTTTCGATGATAAATTGACCTTTGACCTTCACGTGAATGCACTTTGCAAAAAGGCCCACCAGAGGATGTATTTTTATCGGAAGCTTTGTGGTTTTAATGTTGATTCAACTTTTATGAGAATGTTTTATTCATGTTTTATTGAGTCTATTTTAACCTTTTCCTTCATCTGTTGGTTTGGACTTTTGACCTGTAAGAACAAGAGCAAACTCTCGGGGATTGTCAGGATGTGCAGCAAAACTGCTGGCATAGACCTAAGGAACCTCGCAGACCTACACAAGGTGAGGTCAGTGAACAAGGCCAGGCAGATTCTGGCAAACCCTGATCACCCACTCCATGACGAGTTCAGGTTGCTTCCATCTGGACGCAGGTTTCTACAACCCAAATGTAGAACGAACAGATTTAAAAACTCATTTATCCCAGTAGCAATCAGGTTTCTTAATGCACACTAATTTTAATACTGTTATTTTAATGTTTTATTGTCTTGTGTTTATATGTGTATGTGTGTGTAAGTGCATATGTATGTATGAAACTGTGCACTCCTATTGACTGCAAATCTAATTGCCCCTCGGGGATAATAAAGGAACTTGAATCTTGAATCTTGAAAGGCTGGTGGTAAATATTACATTTCTTCTACCACTGCAACATGTTTATAACACATGAAGCCTAAAAAGCCTATGAGTTGAGGAAAGTATAATGAATTCCATCTTACGGAAGCCATTTCTCGTGTTGGACTGATGATTGATGCAGTATTTGGGCAACAACACCTCTCTGGCCATTGTCTATTCAAGCTCTGAGGCATGTGCTTAAAAACACATGCAGGTACCCTGCAGTGCAGTGAGTATGCTCTCAGTCTCTTTGTTTCTCGCTCTTCCCCTTTAGATGTGTGTAGGTGTTAGGATGATAGTCCATGAGTCAAGATAACCAAGCCTGACAGGTGCTTCTCTTCATTATTCAAATAGATTCTCTACACTGTGAGAGGGAGTGATAGATGAAGTGTCTTCATGTGCCTCGCTCTATAACTGTACTGCACAAAAAACTGGAGGGTCCGGGGGAATGTTGCAGCAAATCTAATCGGGGTGAAATAAGATACAGTACTGTGCCATGAGATCTTGTGAGATTAAAACATCTCAAGATTTCTAGTCCAGCTGAAATCTGTCTTTTAACCCTAAAAAAAAAAAAAAAAAAAAACCTCTTGTAATTGTGTTTGGTGAAATTAGACCTGAACATTAACTTGTTTGTGTTGTGTTTGATCCAACTCTTCGGTCCCTATGATCATGCAGCACATCCCATAAGTCATGCTCTGAGATAATTTTTCCCTCCTGTATCCTGAGAGTTTCTGCTGAACATGTTGTAAAGCAGAACATGATCCTGAGTTATCAAAGTGATTTGTCATCTTTGAAGCTGAGAACATTAATGTTTGAACCTCATTAATTTGTATGAGTTGAAAGGACAAGCATGGGTCAGTTATTGGGGTAGAGGTCAAACAAAGTCTATATAGTTTCCCAAGTGTCCATTGCCCTTCTCTTCACACAAGCTGTTTGATTATTTCCGAGTTTATAAATGTGAAGAATGCTTTTCTGCTAATAAATTAATAATAAGAAATCCCACTTGTCCTCTTCCGTCTGTCATTAGTTTTCACAACTTGAACACTGAGATTGTCAAAGCTCATCACAGCTTGTGTCTAAATTTATTTGATTTATATCTAGGTCAAGGTCAGGAGGTTTCTTTATTGTCATTCGCATCATATGTGGTACATGTGGTGGAACAAAATTGAGTACGCAAGGTCCCAGTTGCATCCTACAAAAGTATAAATTGTAAAAGAAAAACAGTAATGAGATCTAAGATATGAACTAAGAAATATGCTAAACACTTAATAGTACAAAAAGAATACGCCAAACAACAGCAGCACAAACATTCATACAACCTTTATTTAAACAGATAAATCACATTGAGCCTCAAAGACTCATTTACAAGTGAGACCTGAACATGAGTCTGTGTGAGCAGATGATTATGAATGAATACAGAAGTATGAAATAAATCAGCAGCATGAGATCAGCATGAATAATCAGCATACCATATCATACCATACCACTTTATTTATAAAGCACTTTAAACAGGGACAGTGCACAACAAAGTGCTGTACAGAAACAGACAGACCAAGCAAACAGCAACAAACTACATAACGGAAACCAAATATAGAAACAAGAAAAACAATTGTGGATAACAACAAAAAGCAACATGACCAACAAATGTGATGCACACAGGCTCAGCACAGATCACACAGTACCGAAAGCCAGATAATAATAGTGTTTTAAGCAAGATTTAAAAACTGTGCGGGAGGGGGCCTGTCTGACAATTAGAGTTAATGCCTTCCACAGTCTTGGCCTGCTACAGAATAGGCCTTGTCACCTCTACGCTTGAGACAGGTTCCTGGAACTGTGAGGAGCAACTGGTCTGCTGACCTGAGAGAATGTGGTGGGACATACGGCTGCAGCAGATCAGTGAGATAGGAGGGGGCAGAGCTGTTTTGTGATTTAAAAACAAACAAAAGTATTTTGAATTGGATTCAAAGGTAAACCGGAAGCCAGTGCAGGGAGGCCAAAACAGGTCTAATGTGCTCTCTTTTGCTTGTGCTGGTTAAAAATTAGGCTGCCGCATTCTGGACCAATTGGAGTCTAGCAATGGAGGTCTGACAGATACCAAAAAGGAGCGAGTTGCAATAGTCGAGCCTGGATGTAATGAATGCATGTATTGTCTCCAGGTTATTTTTGGAAAGTATGGCCTTCAGCTTCGACAACCGCCTAAGCTGGAAAAAGCAGGGTTTAACAATCATATTTACATGACTGTTGAATTTCAAAGAAGGATCAAGTATCACTACCAGATTAGTGACTCTTTGTTTCACTAATGGTGCCAGAACGGACAGGTCGATGCAGTGGTTGGTGATTGTGTCATTGGGAGGAAACAACATAAGTTCAGACTTCTTCTCGTTAAAACTCAAGAAATTTAAAGCTATCCAGTCTCTGATGTCAGCCAGGCAGTCCAGCAAAGGTTGAATAGAGCGAGTACCGTTATGTCTGAGGGGTAAGTCAATTTGACAGTCGTCGGCATAGAAATGAAAAGGTATGTTGGGTTTCTGGAAAATAGCACCTAGTGGCAGCAGGTATAAGGAAAATAAAAGGGGACCGAGGATGGACCCCTGCGGTACCCCACATTTAAGCGCTGCCAAGACTGAACTAAAATCCTTGATAGAGACAGAAAGGGATCTGTCAGTGAGCAGTTTCAGTGCTGTGGAGATCTTTAAAGCCAGACTGGAATAGCTCTAAGAGTGCTCTATCAACTAGAAAGCATTTCAGCTGGGACTCCAATATTTTTTCACGTAGTTTAGCGACAAATAGGAGTCTGGAGACAGGTTGGAAGTTGGACATGACTGAGGGGTCAAGGCTAGGTTTCTTAAGGAGAGGTTGGACAGCAGCATGCTTAAAATGTATTGGCACCACACCTGAGGCTAAGCTTCTATTCACAATGGCAAGAACAGGTGGGCCCAGAACAGGAAGAACCTCCTTTAGGAGTCGAGGGTGGGACTACGTCAAAGGGTGAACCAGATGGTTTCATGTTGCACATGACCTTCTCCAGAGAAGAAAGAGACATGGGCTCAAAGTGGTCAAAAAGTCAAAGTCAAAGTCAACTTTATTGTCAGAACTGCAATATGTACAGGACATACACAGGTTCAGGTTCAGGTTCAGGTTCAGGTTACTTTATTTATACCCAAGGGTAAATGTGGTTTGCAGTGGTACAAAGCATACATCCATCCATGCGCACACACAAATAAAAACAGTAAAAACATTTAGTAAAAACACTTAAAAGAAACTATAAACAGATAATGTTGCACATAACAGTGTTAAGGCTCCCCAAATCATATGTAAAATGAAAAATAAAAACATTTAACCACTAAAAGCTTCAACGTTATTCCGTTTGTTCATTTCAGTAACAGCAGTGGGAACAAAGCTATTTTTAAAACGTGTTGTCCTACATTTCGGGACTAAAAACCTCCGACCAGAGGGAAGAAGCTGAAACTCTCCATACAGGGGATGAAGGACATCTTTTAAAACAGAAGAAGCTATCCTCTGTACCTGACTAACATACATGGATGTTACTGAGGTTAGGGTTCCTCCGGTCAGTTTAGATGACAGCTTAACAATCTGCTGAAGGGAATTCTTTCCTCTCACTGTAGTGTGACCAAACCATGAAACCAAGGAAAAGGATAAAACAGATTCAATAAAAGCACGGTAAAACATGGTCATTATGGTTCGGTCAATATTAAAATGGTTGAGTTTCCTTAGACAATAAAGGCGCTGGTGGGCCTTTTTGCACACCTTGTCAAAATTGGTTTCAAAGTTTAATTTATCGTCTACGATTGTCCCGAGATATTTGTAAGACTGCACTGTCTCAATTGCTTGACCTTTAATTAAAGTGACTCCGTGCTGGTGAGGTTTCTTCCTAAAATCAATGATCATGTCTTTTGTCTTATCTGTGTTTAGTTTGAGGAAAGAGTCCTCGCACCATTGAACAAAATCATCAGTCACCTGCCCATGGCTACTTTCATTTCCTTTAAGCAGACTGACAATAACAGAATCATCTGCATACTTTATAATGTACCTGCTCTCATGTCTGCTCCGACACATGTTGGTGTATAGAATAAAAAGCAGGGGTGACAGTACACATCCCTGGGGTGACCCGGTGGAAGAGGACTTAGATTCAGAGAGACAATTATTCACCCTTACTCTCTGTGTCCTGTTACTTAAAAAATCCAAGATCCAGCCCATCAAATTGTTACTCAGAGGAAACTGTTCAACAAGCCTACAAGCTTATACAAGCCTATACACAGGATTGAAATAGCATTTCTCTCAGTCCCTCGGTACAACAGTAACCATTTAAACACTAAAACACTGAAACATTTAATAAACATAAGCATAAAATAGTAAAAGTGTAACACTGTCCTGAGTTTTTGCATAGTAGTATAAAAGTATGAAAATTTACACCAACACTAAAACACTAAACATTTAATGAACATAAGCATAAAATGAAATAATAAAAGTGTAATACTGTCCTGAGTTTTTGCATAGTAGTATAAAAAAGTATAAAAAGTATATCTATAAAATAAACTGAAGGTTCTAGCATTGACATTTGCAAAGAGTGGCAAAGCAGCATATGAGTTAATGTACACAGTTTATGTATGAGGTAGTTGATGTTGGTATAGAGGCAAAGTGGCATATGCAGTAAGGCACATTGGGCATCCTTAAATAAGGCTGGTCAGAACAAAAAAAAAACAGCTACCCAATGAGATGGGATGGACGGATCTTGAGCAAGTGGAGAAATAAGTGCCTGGGTGTTTGCAACTTTTTCTGAAAAGAAATGAAGTTTTCACACAGCTCAGTAGAGGCTTCTAGAGGTGAAGGTTCACTGAGGAGCAGAACTGAGTTCAGGGTGGAAAAAAGAGGTTGGGGGTTGTGGGAGTTTGAGACAATTATATCCGAAAAGTACTTGGATATAGCAGCTTTAACTGCCTTCTGAAAATGACGCCAACTCTCCTTTAGGATTTGAAAAGAAATATGCAGCCGGTCTTTCCTCTACCTGCACTCTGCTCTCCAACATTGCTGTCTAACGGCTTGAGTGACAACATTAAGCCACGGTTCTGATATAAGTTTTGTTTTCCTGATTTTAATGGGAGCAACATGGCCCAGAACATTTAAACAAACAAAGTTAAGCAGAGAGGTTAGCTCCTTGGTGGAGAGAGACACCGAGAGCTGATTGATCCTCCCAGAGCTATAAGTTTCAGTAAAACAAGCAGCGGTGAAATGGCTAATGGCGCATGAAACATGTGCAGAATCGTACAACTTAGCAGTAGGACAAGGCGGGATGATATCAAAATAAACAGGCATGTGGTCTGAGAAAAACGTCACTGATTACCACATTACAAACATACATCCCAAGTTAAAATGAGATCCAGAGTGCCCGTGTTGTTGGGTGTGACCATTTACATGTTGAGTTAAATTAAATGAGTCCAACAAATCTAGGAAGTCCTTCACTAACAGCTTCTCCTGACAACAGACATGAATATTAAAGTCACCAACGATTAAAATGTGATCATATCTAGGTATGATAAAAGCCAGAAAATCAGAGAATTCACTTATGAAGTCCTTCAAACGGATTTATGAGTACAACAGCTTAAGGGTAGAAGCTGTTCCTCTAGTGGTTCTACACTTAATGCTCCTCAATCACACACAGAACCGGAGGAGAATGTCCAAGTTCAAAAGTACTCAGCTTAAAGCTGGAGCAGGGTAACTGGGCAACTGTTTACAGGCAAAGTTTGGTTTAAAGACAGTTAATAATTCACTACCACACTGGCCTGATGGCCACAGGGCAATAAAACACAGACTGTCAGGAGGTAATAGTTCCACTAAGGCACTTGAATCACCCAAAGGCAAACAGGATAGGCTTTGTGCACGAGCGTTGTGAATCACTTCCGCATTGACCGGAAAGGTGTTTTCCAACTTCCGGTCTAATCCCCGTTAATGGCGTTTTCTGTGTTTACATGAGTTGCCCAAGATGACTGTCAGTGATGTTCATCGTATCGTTGATGTCTGGTCCCCTGCTCCGACAAGCAAACGTAACAAGGGATTTAAATTGCATATCTCAAGTTTCCTGCACAACTACGAGGGTAAGTAACGTTAGTTTGATCGTTGTGTTGTTGCTACCTGTTAGCGGCTAACGTTAGCCTATTAGCAACGCAATCTTTTTTTGTATACTCACGTTATAGAAACAGCTTTTCCACACTTAAACAAAACGGCTCATATTTTATGATCATTCTACTAACATGCTGCTCTTCTCAGTTTCATGCAAAAATCAGGACACAGGTGAAGTCGTTGTCAGGGCTCTGTGTCAGGTCCATGAAGAAAGCTGAAAAACCTCACAGTTTAAGTGTAGAGTGAAGCTAGGATGGTTCAGATGACAGTTATAAGATTGTTGGTTCAGTAACCCCACGTTCCTATTATTAATGTGGAGTTAGCTAAGATGGTAATTAATTATTAAATAAAAATAGGATGGAATTGGCTACACTTTACAAATATGTAAACAGTTGAGTTTGGCCTTGCTTGTCTCCAGTGGGTTATTTGTTGCATGCATTGTTCTTCTTTTATGGTTGTTATGTGTTACTTTTAACCTAGTGTTAATTTGTTAATTCATACAGTATATTAGTTTTACTTTAATCTAAAGAATACACTCACAGCCCTTCTTCTTCTGAAGGCTAGAAGTTACTCTCTGATTTAAGGGTGGTGAACATGTGTGCTCAAAACAGTTTTCAGTTCATTAAAAAAAATACAAACCTTGTATAATTTTCATTCCACTTTACAAATGTGAGCCACTTTGTGGATCTTTAACATAACATTTCAAAGAAAGATATTTATGATCTTAGTTGTACAGTGTCAAAATTTGAATTGAATGGGATCATTTGTGTTAAACTCAAATTTGGGGGCAAAAAAGCTTCATATATTGACTTTTACCTCTGCTTGACTTTCTTCACCAGGACTTTCAACCCTGCTGATTATACCTCAGAGGCTGGAACTGGGACCACGCACGCAGAGGTTTGTGACACCATCAACAGCACAGATAGAACAGGTGAGCTCTGGAGAGGACATACTCCCTGATACTGGATGAAGTTGTGGGGGAACAGATTGCATGACACTGTGTGCACCCTCATGTTATGTTTAACTTGTCTTCTAGTTTCCTGGAGGAATACGTCGGAGGACTGGGCAGCAGAGCAGAGGAGTGAGGATGTCAGTGTGAGTCAATCTAGTACAACACTTTATTTATTCAGCTACATGTTTACATTCTTGGTCTAATTATTTTGACCTCATGTGTTTTTATGCAGCTCTCAGAAACTAAAGTCTTCACTCCCAGACTGCTCCTCCTGTTGGCACCCAAGGGAGCAACACCTCCATTGGTCGACTGCCAGGTTCGGGAGCACCTGTACCTCCACCATCCTCCTCCAGCGGGGACATGAAGGCTTCTGAATTTAACACCACCTCTTTGTCGTCATTGTTCAGCCGTAAGTTCATCAGAACCTGTGCAGTCTTGTTTGAATGTATGTGCGTGATATAGATTTAATTATTGTGTGTGTGTGTGTTTGCAGGTGAGTTTGGCCTGCAGCCAGAGCCTTCTCTTGTGCTGAGCCAGCTGGTTCAGAGACACTCCGACCCCTCCTTGCCTTAAAAAAATATCCAATTGAATGGATAATATACGTATCTGTAATTTTCATTTAAGGCATTTGATTGTTAATGTTTGATTATTTTTGACACTCTCTATCAAATAAACAAGGTTTTTCAAAGTTGGAACTCTCAAAAAAGTTTATTTTTATTTTACATAGGTACAATTGGTTAACATTCTCACATAACAAAATTAATTTAAAAGATAACTACATACCAAAATACAGTGGTCAATAAAATGTTTAGGTACTGCACTTACCTCCAAACAAAACAGTACAACATATTTCCATCAAGAATATCTACTTACAAATGTAAGACAATGTCAATACAGTATAAGTAAATGACAGCATTTTCTTTTTCTTCAAGACTGTGCCATCAGCTTTTCTGTCAAACTTCATATCTCCATTTCCTGACCAAAGGTGTTTTGACACCGTAGTCCTTTACAGTCCAGGATAACTTGTGTGTCACTGTAGCGGCCATCAAAATCTCGTGCTGCAGCTCGGGGGCGGCTGCTGGTTATGGTGGGAGTTGGTGAAGACCAGACTCTGTGTGGAAGCGGAGGAAGGTGGTTCTCTTCCTCCAACACCAGGCTTCTGCAGCAAAGAGGCAAGGTATATGAATCTTGTGCAGCACAGAGCCTGCAGAACCTAGATTAGTGTGTACAGTATTTACATGTCAGTATACTTTCACTTTATCATCATCATCAGCAGCAGCTTTATTTATAAAGCGCTTTAACACAGCCACAGCTAAAACAAAGTGCTGAACATCAGTTACAAACTAGATAAAAGAAAGCATAAAAACAGAGCTACAAAACTAACACACAGTGAACTAAAAACTCAATTTAAAATACAATAAAATGACAAGTTAAACAGGTAAAATCAATAAAAAAATGAAGTAAAATCAATAAAAAATGAAGTAAAATCAAGTCTCTGGAGAAAACATTACCTTTGCCCAGGTGTGATATGGTTCTCAGCAGCAGGTGCACATGAGGCAGTCGACCAATGGAGGTGTTGCTCCCTTGTGTGCCAACAGGAGGAGCAGTCTGGGAGTGAAGACTTTAGTTTCTGAGAGCTGCATAAAAACACACGAGGTCAAAATAATTAGACCAAGAATGTAAACATGTACTGTAGCTGAATAAATAAAGTGTTGTACTAGATTGACTCACACTGACATCCTCACTCCTCTGCTCTGCTGCCCAGTCCTCCGACGTATTCCTCCAGGAAACTAGAAGACAAGTTAAACATAACATGAGGGTGCACACAGTGTCATGCAATCTGTTCCCCCACAACTTCATCCAGTATCAGGGAGTGTGTCCTCTCCAGAGCTCACCTGTTCCATCTGTGCTGTTCATGGTGTCACAAACCTCTGCGTGCGTGGTGCCAGTTCCAGCCTCTGAGGTATAATCAGCAGGGTTGAACGTCCTGGTGAAGAAAGTCAAGCAGAGGTAAAAGTCAATATATGAAGCTTTTTTGCCCCCAAATTTGAGTTTAACACAAATGATCCCATTCAATTCAAATTTTGACACTGACTGTACAACTAAGATCATAAATATATTTCTTTGAAATTTTATGTTAAAGATCCACAAAGTGGCTCACATTTGTAAAGTGGAATGAAAATTATACCATCCATCCATCCATCCATCTTCTTCCGCTTATCCGGGGTCGGGTCGCGGGGGTAGCATCCTAAGTAGGGAGGCCCAGACTTCCCTCTCCCCAGCCACTTGGAGCAGTTCCTCCGGGGGAATCCCAAGGCGTTCCCAGGCCAGCCGAGAAACATAGTCCCTCCAGCGCGTCCTGGGTCTTCCTCTGGGTCTCCTCCCGGTGGGACGTGCCCGGAACACCTCACCAGGGAGGCGTCCAGGAGGCATCCTAACCAGATGCCCGAGCCACCTCAACTGGCTCCTCTCGATGTGGAGAAGCAGCGGCTCTACTCCGAGTCCCTCCCGGATGACTGAGCTTCTCACCCTATCTCTAAGGGAGAGTCCAGCCACCCTGCGGAGAAAACTCATTTCAGCCGCTTGTATCCGAGATCTTGTTCTTTCGGTCATAACCCAAAGCTCATGACCATAGATGAGGGTGGGAACGTAGATCGATCGGTAAATTGAGAGCTTTGCCTTTTGACTCAGCTCTCTCTTCACCACGACAGACCGGTACAGCGCCCGCTTCACTGCGGACGCTGCACCTATCCGCCTATCGATCTCACGCTCCAGTTTTCCCTCATTCGTGAACAAGATCCCGAGATACTTAAACTCCTCCACTTGGGGCAGGACCTCCTCCCCGACCCGGAGAGGGCATGCTACCCTTTTCCGGCTCAAGACCATGGCCTCGGATTTGGAGGAACTGATCCTCATCCCGGCCGCATCACACTCGGCTGCAAACCGCTCCAGTGAAAGTTGTAAATCACGAACTGATGAAGCCAGTAGGACCACATCATCTGCAAAAAACAGAGAAGCGATTCTAAGGTCACCAAAACGGATCCTCTCAACACCTTGGCTGCGCCTAGAAATTCTGTCCATAAAAGTTATGAACAGAATCGGTGACAAAGGGCAACCTTGGCGGAGTCCAACTCTCACCGGAAACGAGCCTGACTTACTGCCGGCAATGCGGACCAAGCTCTGACACCGGTCGTACAGGGACCTAACAGCCCTTATCAAAGGGCCTGGTACCCCATACTCCCGGAGTACCCCCCACAGAACCCCCCGAGGGACGCGGTCGAATGCCTTCTCCAAGTCCACAAAACACATGTAAACTGGTTGGGCAAACTCCCACGCACCCTCCAGGACCCTGCTGAGGGTGTAGAGCTGGTCCAGTGTTCCACGACCAGGACGAAAACCACACTGCTCCTCCTGAATCCGAGGTTCGACTATCCGACGGACCCTCCTCTCCAGAACCCCTGAATAGACCTTACCAGGGAGGCTTAAGAGTGTGATCCCCCTATAGTTGGAACACACCCTACGGTCCCCCTTTTTAAATAGGGGAACCACCACCCCAGTCTGCCAATCCAAGGGAACTGCCCCCGATGTCCACGCGATATTGCAGAGTCGCGTAAGCCAACACAACCCTACAACATCCAGAGCCCTAAGGAACTCCGGGCGAATCTCATCCACCCCCGGAGCCTTGCCACCGCGGAGCTTTTTAACCACCTCGGCGACCTCAGCACCAGAGATCGGAGAACCCGACCCAAAGTCCCCAGGCTCTGCTTCCTCAGTGGAAGACGTGCCAGTAGGATTGAGGAGGTCTTCGAAGTATTCCGCCCACCGACTCACAACATCCCGAGTTGAGGTCAGTAGCACGCCACCTCCACCATAAATGGTGTTGGTCTCGTACCTCTTTCCCCCCCTGAGACGCCGGATGGTGGACCAGAATCGCCTCGAAGCCGTACGGAAGTCATTCTCCATGGCCTCTCCGAACTCCTCCCACGCCCGAGTTTTTGCCTCAGCAACCACCCGAGCCGCATGCCGCTTGGACTGCCGGTACCTATCAGCTGCTTCCGGGGTCCCACAAGCCAAAAAGGCCCAATAGGACTCCTTCTTCAGCCTGACAGCATCCCTCACTGCCGGTGTCCACCACCGGGTTCGAGGGTTGCCACCACGACAGGCACCAACAACCTTGCGGCCACAGCTCCGATAAGCTGCCTCGACAATAGAGGCGCGGAACACGGCCCACTCGGACTCCATGTCCCCCGCCTCCCTTGGAACGTGTTCAAAGCTCTCCCGGAGGTGGGAGTTAAAGCTCCGTCTTACGGGAGACTCTGCCAGACGTTCCCAGCAGACCCTCACGATACGTTTGGGTCTGCCAGGTCTGACCGGCATCCTCCCCCACCATCGGAGCCAACTCACCACCAGGTAGTGGTCAGTTGACAGCTCCGCCCCTCTCTTCACCCGAGTGTCCAAGACATGCGGCCGCAGATCAGATGAGACGACAACAAAGTCGATCATCGAACTGCGACCTAGGGTGTCCTGGTGCCAAGAGCACATATGGACACCCTTATGCTTAAACATGGTGTTCGTTATGGACAATCCATGACGAGCACAGAAGTCCAATAACAGAACACCACTCTGGTTCAGATCAGGGGGGCCGTTCCTCCCAACCACACCCCTCCAGGTCTCACTGTCATTGCCCACGTGAGCGTTGAAGTCCCCCAGTAGAACAAGGGAGTCCCCAGGAGGCGCACTCTCCAATACCCCCTCCAAGGACTCCAAAAAGGGTGGGTAGTCTGAGCTGCCGTTTGGTGCATAGGCACAAACAACAGTCAGAGCCCGTCCCCCCACACGTAGGCGAAGGGAGGCTACCCTCTCGTTCACCGGGGTGAACCCCAACGTACAGGCACCAAGATGGGGGGCAACCAGTATGCCCACTCCTGCTCGGCGCCTCTCACCAGGGGCAACTCCAGAGTGGAAGAGTGTCCAACCCCTCTCAAGGAAACTGGTTCCAGAGCCAGAGCCATGCGTTGAGGTGAGTCCGACTATTTCTAGTCGGAACCTCTCAACCTCACACACTAGCTCAGGCTCCTTCCCCACCAGAGAGGTGACATTCCATGTCCCAATGGCCAGCTTCTGTAGCCGAGGATCAGACCGCCAGGGTCCCCGCCCTCGGCCGCCACCCATCTCACATTGCACCCGACCCCTTTGGCCCCTCCCACAGGTGGTGAGCCCATGGGAAGGGGGACCCACGTCTCCTCTTCGGGCTGTGCCCGGCCGGGCTCCATGGGTAAAAGCCCGGCCACCAGGCGCTCGCCAGCGTGCCCCACCTCCGGGCCTGGCTCCAGAGTGGGGCCCCGGTGACCCGCGTCCGGGCGAGGGAAAACTTAGTCCATTAATTGTACTCATCATAGGGGTTTTTGGGCTGCACTTTGTCTGATCCCTCACCTAGGACCTGTCTGCCTTGGGTGACCCTTCTAGGGGCATGAAGCCCCTGACAGCATAGCTCCTAGGATCATTGGGACACTCAAACCCCTCCACCACGGTAAGGTGGCAGCCCAGGGAGGGGCTGAAAATTATACAAGGTTTGTATTTTTTTTTAATAAACTGAAAACTGTTTTGAGCACAAATGTTTGCCACCCTTAAATCAGAGAGTAACTTCTAGCCTTCAGAAGAAGAAGGGCTGTGAGTGTATTCTTTAGATTAAAGTAAAACTAATATACATGAATTAACAAATTAACACTGGGTTAAAAGTAACACATAACAACCATAAAAGAAGAACAATGCATGCAGCAAATAACCCACTGGAGACAAGCAAGGCCAAACTCAACTGTTTACATATTCGTAAAGTGTAGCCAATTCCATCCTATTTTTATTTAATCATTAATTACCATCTTAGCTAACTCCACATTAATAATAGGAACGTGGGGTTACTGAACCAACAATCTTATAACTGTCATCTGAACCATCCTAGCTTCACTCTACACTTAAACTGTGAGGTTTTTCAGCTTTCTTCATGGACCTGACACAGAGCCCTGACAACGACTTCACCTGTGTCCTGATTTTTGCATGAAACTGAGAAGAGCAGCATGTTAGTAGAATGATCATAAAATATGAGCCGTTTTGTTTAAGTGTGGAAAAGCTGTTTCTATAACGTGAGTATACAAAAAAGATTGCGTTGCTAATAGGCTAACGTTAGCCGCTAACAGGTAGCAACAACACAACGATCAAACTAACGTTACTTACCCTCGTAGTTGTGCAGGAAACTTGAGATATGCAATTTAAATCCCTTGTTGCGTTTGCTTGTCGGAGCAGGGGACCAGGCATCAACGATACGATGAACATCGCTGACAGTCATCTTGGGCAGCTCATGTAAACACATAGAAAACGCCATCAACGGGGATTAGACCGGAAGCTGGACAACACCTTTCCGGTCAATGCGGAAGTGATTCACGACGCTCGTGCACAGAGCCTATTCCTTGAGAAAAAGAAAATCTAGCCCCTCAGCTTTTAAAAAGTAATTAAGGATAAAAGTCTTGTTGGCAACAGACCTTGTGCTGATTAGGCACGTCCTGATCTGGTCTGACACAGATCCAGCTATGGTGGTGAGGGTTGCGCGCCAATGGTCATAGATTTTGAAAAACAATGCCTCCAGGACGGTCCAAGCTCCAGGCCGGTAGACAACACTCATAACCTGGTCTGGGCACGTAGGAAGCTGGCTGTGGAAATGTTCTCGCAGAGCTTTAAGTTTTACCAGCTGGCCGACACCTTTTACCCGGCATCGGGAGCAATGTCTCCGAGTAGGGAGTTGTGGGGCCCAGCAGAAACAAGCCGGTACATCTGCTAGCAGGGGTGGAAGGGGGTGGGGGGTCCAGTGTTACACTCGAAATGGTCCGAATCAGCAACAGCGGCTGTAGAAAATCGAAGATTGAGGAGATGTTGTCGGTCATACACAAGCAGCGAGTTGATATCCAAGACAAAAAACAAAAAACAAAAAAAACTGAAATAATCCAAACACCGTCGTCAGACATACATTGCAGGCCAGGTACACAGGCGCCATCTTACCGGTTACCAGTAGCACATGTCAGCAATCAAAGTGGCATTACAGTGATTTTTTCCCACAGTTTTCTTTCTGCAGCTGTGCCGTCTCCATGCCACATGTTGATGCTGGAGCACAGGATGCTGTCCACTGCACACCTGTAGAAGGAGATTGTATTACCTTTTGGTGATTTTTCTTATACAGGTAGTCCCCGAGTTACGACGCAGTTCCGTTCCTACGTCCGTTCGTAACTCGGATTTCGACGTAAGTTGGAAAACACATACACACTGGCCACCCCATATACACGTACATGTACGGTATTGTACAGTTACCAAGCACTTAGCCTATCCCAACACAGTACCCTACATAATTATCAAAAAACACATACAGTACATTTGGAGCCATAATGAAAGAAAAAAGTGTAAATTTCTTACTGGGAGCTGGTGAATTCTTCCTCCGTCTGTTAGCATGTTAGCTTGTTGCTCCTCCGGTCCAGCTCTGCTGTTTCTGCTGTCTAGTGACACTATCCACCCGTCCATCCTACAGTAAGGTCCGTTAGCATGTTAGCTCGTTGCTCCTCCAGTCCAGCTCCGCTGTTTCTGCTGTCTAGTGACACTATCCACCCATCCATCCTACAGTAAGGTCAGTTAGCATGTTAGCTTGTTGCTGCTCCGGTCCAGCTCCGCTGTTTCTGCCATCTGGTGACACCATCCACCCATCCATCCTACAGTAAGGTCAGTTAGCATGTTAGCTCATTGCTCCTCTGGTCCAGCTCCGCTGTTTCTGCCATCTGGTGACACTGCACCTTTTGTTTACGACGTAAAACCGCCATCAGCTCGGTCAATCTGCCGTATTCCGTTGTAAAACCGCCATCATCCTCTGTCCAGTAAGGTCTCCACCTCCACTGCTATGATGTTTGTGCCGTGAAACTCAGTCCAGAGCGGGTCTCTCTCTGTGTTTTTCCACTGCGTCAAGCTACTGCTACTTCTACCGTCAAACAGGAAGTACAACCGGAACTGGCTTTTCAAATATATAAAATATATATATTTATATA
>JBBPBX010033002.1:0-13061 GCA_038048925.1 Garcialebias charrua | reverse complement strand
CAATAAAAACATTAAGATCAATAAAAACAATAAAAACATTAAGATCAATAAAAACAATAAAAACATTAAGATCAATAAAAACAATAAAAACAGTGCAGAACAAATTCAGTCTGTGCTAAAAGCCAGTGAGTAAAAATGTGTTTTTAGAAGAGTTTTGTGCTACGTTTACACCGAACGCGTTTTGAGCTGCAGGAGCGGCCGGTTTACATGCAAAGTCAATGGGGGACGCGCCTCTAGGGGTCGTCTGTTTTGAGCGGCGCGGAAGGGGCGGCAGAGAGATTTCCGTGCATGCGGTGCCCGCGGCAGCCGCCGCCACTCGAGTTGAAAAAGCTGAACTTTCGCCGCTCAACGCGTCTTGACAACCAATCAGGGAGAGTCAGCTATGTCACGCGGTAACGAGGGGACGGATGTTAAGCAGGTGTGACGTATTGTTTGTGAGACACAGAAACAACCCGCAAATTCGTGTTCAAGTATGGAGGAGTTCAAGAAAGGAGAAAGAAAAAGGACCTTGCCTGGCGGAGTGTCAGTGAGGAAGTCGGGATATCGGGTAAGTTTTGAATCGTAAACTCCTCCCACACCCCGCCGCCACCGCCGCCGCTGCTTCTCTTTCCGGTCTGAACACCAGTGCGTCCACCTTGAGGCGTTTCGCGCTTTTTGGCCGCTCAAAACGCGTTCGGTGTGAACGTAGCATTAGAACTGGACAGTGAAGGAGTTCGTCTGATGGAAGAGGGAGATCGTTCCACAGTCTTGGAGCAGCAACAGAAAACGCTCTGTCCCCTCTGAGACACCGTCTGGACCTCTGTCCCCTCTGAGACACCGTCTGGACCTCTGTCCCCTCTGAGCTCCGTTTGGATCTCGGCTCCTCCAGAAGCAGCTGATCAGCTGATCTGAGGCACCAAGCAGGAGAGTATGGGTGAAGCAGCTCAGAGAGGTAAAAGAAAGAAAGAAGACAAAAATGTCCACGATTTGATGTCCCACTTGTCCATGTTTAGTCTTCTTGTCGTCCAAGCTGTGTTGTTAATGTTTGTGCTTCTCACTGTGTCTGTCCAAAGTCTGGCCCATGGACACCACAATGTCACAACCAGGACACAAAGTCTCTGGACGACCCGTTTAAGCTCGAAGTCTGGACTGGTTCAAGGTCCAGGCCCAGATGGGTTCCCCACCAGAAGGTTTTAAGACATTTTGGACCGAGATCCATCCAGTCTTCATTAATGGTATTTTGAGAGGACGTCCCTCCTTCTTGGAGACACTTCCGTTATTTACTTTAAAAAAAGGAGAAGGACCACCTGGACTGCCTGATGTCTCACCTGGACTGCCTGGATGTCTCACCTGGACTGCCTGGATGTCTCACCTGGACTGCCTGGATGTCTCATGGTGGACTACAAGCGTTGACTTGGAGACTCCCGAAAACACTAAACCCAGACCAGGAAGGACTTGTTAAATTAAGACACGGCACAGATGTCGTCCTGCGTGCTTTAAGTCCCGTACGGACCCGGCAGGATCCATAAGGAACTGGCAGGATCCATAAGGAACTGGCAGGATCCACAAGGAACTGGCAGGATCCACAAGGACCCACAAGGAACTGGCAGGATCCATAAGGAACTGGCAGGATCCATAAGGAACTGGCAGGATCCACAAGGAACTGGCAGGATCCACAAGGAACTGGTAGGATCCATAAGGAACTGGCAGGATCCACAAGGACCCACAAGGAACTGGCAGGATCCACAAGGAACTGGTAGGATCCATAAGGAACTGGCAGGATCCACAAGGACCCACAAGGAACTGGCAGGATCCATAAGGACCCACAAGGAACTGGCAGGATCCATAAGGACCCACAAGGAACTGGCAGGATCCATAAGGACCCACAAGGAACTGGCAGGATCCATAAGGACCCACAAGGAACTGGCAGGATCCATAAGGACCCACAAGGAACTGGCAGGATCCATAAGGAACTGGCAGGATCCATAAGGACCCACAAGGAACTGGCAGGATCCATAAGGACCCACAAGGAACTGGCAGGATCCACAAGGACCCACAAGGAACTGGCAGGATCCATAAGGACCCACAAGGAACTGGCAGGATCCATAAGGACCCACAAGGAACTGGCAGGATCCACAAGGACCCACAAGGAACTGGCAGGATCCATAAGGAACTGGCAGGATCAAGGATCCCACAAGGAACTGGCAGGATCCATAAGGACCCACAAGGAACTGGCAGGATCCATAAGGACCCACAAGGAACTGGCAGGATCCATAAGGAACTGGCAGGACCATAAGGACCCACAAGGAACTGGCAGGATCCATAAGGACCCACAAGGAACTGGCAGGATCCATAAGGACCCACAAGGAACTGGCAGGATCCATAAGGACCCACAAGGAACTGGCAGGATCCACAAGGAACTGGCAGGATCCATAAGGACCCACAAGGAACTGGCAGGATCCATAAGGACCCACAAGGAACTGGCAGGATCCACAAGGACCCACAAGGAACTGGCAGGACCCATAAGGACCCATAAGGAACTGGAAAGATCCATAAGGGCCCTGCAGGACTCGTAAGGAACCGGCAGCACCGTCGCCCTCGATGCTGAAATGCTTCTGATGGAGCGGAACGTCTCGTTTCATTAAGGAGATTAAATGTTTCCCTTGGACCCACAGACTGGTTCTGTGGGTCCTGGTTCTGACGGCTCGTCAGGCAGCAGGCCCCATCGCCTCATCGAGCCGAGACCTTCAGAACCAGCCCAGATGGACCAGAGTCCAGAGAGGATCACGTGACCTCTGATCTCTAAAGAACCCCGAGAGTCCACGGCAGCTGTGAAGTCCACCTGTCGGGTTAGAAGACTCATTTAAATATTAAATGTAAATGGAGCTTATTTATATAGCGCTTTCCAGCCCCCTGTGAGGGGCCCCAAAGCGCTTTACAATACCAGCCATCCACCCATTCATTCAGACATTCATACACCGGTAGTGGCGACTGCCTTGCAAGGCGCCTTCCAGTCCTACCGGGAGCAACTCGGGGTTAAGTGTCTTGCCCAGGGACACAACGACACATGGTGTGAGGAACCGGGATTTGAACCTCCAACCTTCCGATCGGGGGACGACTGCCATTACCACTACACCACGTCCGCCCTGATTTAGAGGTCAGTCCTCTGGTGGGCTCAGTTCTGACCCAAGTTCTGACCCGGTCCTCTGGTGGGTTCAGTTGTGACCGGGTCAGAACTGAACCCACCAGAGAACCAAGTAAGAACTGAGACTTTTGCTGCTCAATAATCCAGGTAGAAAAATCTAAAAAAAGTGAAGTCTGGTCCTCTGGACGTTCAAAAAACAAAAAACTGTAGAAACGTTTTGTCTTTCATCAGAGACTTCTTCAGCTCCTCAGACTGAAGAAGTCTTTCATCCGGAAGACTTCTTCAGCTCCTCAGACTGAAGACGTCTTTCATCCGGAAGACTTCTTCAGCTCCTCAGACTGAAGACGTCTTTCATCCGGAAGACTTCTTCAGCTCCTCAGACTGAAGACGTCTTTCATCCGTAAGACTTCTTCAGCTCCTCAGACTGAAGACGTCTTTCATACGTAAGACTTATTCAGCTCCTCAGACTGAAGACCTTTCATCCGTAAGACTTCTTCAGCTCCTCAGACTGAAGAAGTCTTTCATCCGTAAGACTTCTTCAGCTCCTCAGACTGAAGAAGTCTTTCATCCGTAAGACTTCTTCAGCTCCTCAGACTGAAGACGTCTTTCATCCGGAAGACTTCTTCAGCTCCTCAGACTGAAGACGTCTTTCATCCGTAAGACTTATTTAGCTCCTCAGACTGAAGACCTTTCATGCGTAAGACTTCTTCAGCTCCTCAGACTGAAGAAGTAGTTCATCCGGAAGACTTCTTCAGCTCCTCCGACTGAAGAAGTATTTCATCCGGAAGACTTCTTCAGCTCCTCAGACTGAAGAAGTATTTCATCCGGAAGACTTCTTCAGCTCCTCAGACTGAAGAAGTATTTCATCCGGAAGACTTCTTCAGCTCCTCAGACTGAAGAAGTATTTCATCCGGAAGACTTCTTCAGCTCCTCAGACTGAAGAAGTCTTTCATCCGGAAGACTTCTTCAGCTCCTCAGACTGAAGACGTCTTTCATCCGGAAGACTTCTTCAGCTCCTCAGACTGAAGACGTCTTTCATCCGGAAGACTTCTTCAGCTCCTCAGACTGAAGACGTCTTTCATCCGTAAGACTTCTTCAGCTCCTCAGACTGAAGACGTCTTTCATACGTAAGACTTATTCAGCTCCTCAGACTGAAGACCTTTCATCCGTAAGACTTCTTCAGCTCCTCAGACTGAAGAAGTCTTTCATCCGTAAGACTTCTTCAGCTCCTCAGACTGAAGAAGTCTTTCATCCGTAAGACTTCTTCAGCTCCTCAGACTGAAGACGTCTTTCATCCGGAAGACTTCTTCAGCTCCTCAGACTGAAGACGTCTTTCATCCGTAAGACTTATTTAGCTCCTCAGACTGAAGACCTTTCATGCGTAAGACTTCTTCAGCTCCTCAGACTGAAGAAGTAGTTCATCCGGAAGACTTCTTCAGCTCCTTTGACTGAAGAAGTATTTCATCCGGAAGACTTCTTCAGCTCCTCAGACTGAAGAAGTATTTCATCCGGAAGACTTCTTCAGCTCCTCAGACTGAAGAAGTATTTCATCCGGAAGACTTCTTCAGCTCCTCAGACTGAAGAAGTATTTCATCCGGAAGACTTCTTCAGCTCCTCAGACTGAAGAAGTATTTCATCCGGAAGACTTCTTCAGCTCCTCAGACTGAAGAAGTATTTCATCCGGAAGACTTCTTCAGCTCCTCAGACTGAAGAAGTATTTCATCCGGAAGACTTCTTCAGCTCCTCAGACTGAAGAAGTATTTCATCCGGAAGACTTCTTCAGCTCCTCAGACTGAAGAAGTATTTCATCCGGAAGACTTCTTCAGCTCCTCAGACTGAAGACGTCTTTCATCCGGAAGACTTCTTCAGCTCCTCAGACTGAAGAAGTATTTCATCCGGAAGACTTCTTCAGCTCCTCAGACTGAAGAAGTATTTCATCCGGAAGACTTCTTCAGCTCCTCAGACTGAAGAAGTATTTCATCCGGAAGACTTCTTCAGCTCCTCAGACTGAAGAAGTATTTAATCCGGAAGACTTCTTCAGCTCCTCAGACTGAAGACGTCTTTCATCCGGAAGACTTCTTCAGCTCCTCAGACTGAAGACGTCTTTCATCCGGAAGACTTCTTCAGCTCCTCAAACTGAAGACGTCTTTCATCCGTAAGACTTATTCAGCTCCTCAGACTGAAGACCTTTCATCCGTAAGACTTCTTCAGCTCCTCAGACTGAAGAAGTCTTTCATCCGTAAGACTTCTTCAGCTCCTCAGACTGAAGACGTCTTTCATCCGGAAGACTTCTTCAGCTCCTCAGACTGAAGACGTCTTTCATCCGGAAGACTTCTTCAGCTCCTCAGACTGAAGACGTCTTTCATCCGTAAGACTTCTTCAGCTCCTCAGACTGAAGACGTCTTTCATCCGTAAGACTTCTTCAGCTCCTCAGACTGAAGACCTTTCATCCGTAAGACTTCTTCAGCTCCTCAGACTGAAGAAGTCTTTCATCCGTAAGACTTCTTCAGCTCCTCAGACTGAAGAAGTCTTTCATCCGGAAGACTTCTTCAGCTCCTCAGACTGAAGACGTCTTTCATCCGGAAGACTTCTTCAGCTCCTCAGACTGAAGACGTCTTTCATCCGTAAGACTTATTTAGCTCCTCAGACTGAAGACCTTTCATGCGTAAGACTTCTTCAGCTCCTCAGACTGAAGAAGTAGTTCATCCGGAAGACTTCTTCAGCTCCTCAGACTGAAGAAGTATTTCATCCGGAAGACTTCTTCAGCTCCTCAGACTGAAGAAGTATTTCATCCGGAAGACTTCTTCAGCTCCTCAGACTGAAGAAGTATTTCATCCGGAAGACTTCTTCAGCTCCTCAGACTGAAGAAGTATTTCATCCGGAAGACTTCTTCAGCTCCTCAGACTGAAGACGTCTTTCATCCGGAAGACTTCTTCAGCTCCTCAGACTGAAGACGTCTTTCATCCGGAAGACTTCTTCAGCTCCTCAGACTGAAGAAGTATTTCATCCGGAAGACTTCTTCAGCTCCTCAGACTGAAGAAGTATTTCATCCGGAAGACTTCTTCAGCTCCTCAGACTGAAGAAGTATTTCATCCGGAAGACTTCTTCAGCTCCTCAGACTGAAGAAGTATTTCATCCGGAAGACTTCTTCAGCTCCTCAGACTGAA
The DNA here is from genome assembly GCA_038048925.1 of Garcialebias charrua. NCBI lineage: Eukaryota > Metazoa > Chordata > Actinopteri > Cyprinodontiformes > Rivulidae > Garcialebias > Garcialebias charrua. The sequence continues at coordinate 6,770 of JBBPBX010033002.1, read as the reverse complement.
GAAGTATTTCATCCGGAAGACTTCTTCAGCTCCTCAGACTGAAGACGTCTTTCATCCGGAAGACTTCTTCAGCTCCTCAGACTGAAGACGTCTTTCATCCGTAAGACTTATTCAGCTCCTCAGACTGAAGACCTTTCATCCGTAAGACTTCTTCAGCTCCTCAGACTGAAGAAGTCTTTCATCCGTAAGACTTCTTCAGCTCCTCAGACTGAAGAAGTCTTTCATCCGTAAGACTTCTTCAGCTCCTCAGACTGAAGACGTCTTTCATCCGGAAGACTTCTTCAGCTCCTCAGACTGAAGACGTCTTTCATCCGTAAGACTTCTTCAGCTCCTCAGACTGAAGACGTCTTTCATCCGGAAGACTTCTTCAGCTCCTCAGACTGAAGACGTCTTTCATCCGTAAGACTTATTTAGCTCCTCAGACTGAAGACCTTTCATCCGTAAGACTTCTTCAGCTCCTCAGACTGAAGAAGTAGTTCATCCGGAAGACTTCTTCAGCTCCTCCGACTGAAGAAGTATTTCATCCGGAAGACTTCTTCAGCTCCTCAGACTGAAGAAGTATTTCATCCGGAAGACTTCTTCAGCTCCTCAGACTGAAGAAGTATTTCATCCGGAAGACTTCTTCAGCTCCTCAGACTGAAGAAGTATTTCATCCGGAAGACTTCTTCAGCTCCTCAGACTGAAGAAGTATTTCATCCGGAAGACTTCTTCAGCTCCTCAGACTGAAGAAGTATTTCATCCGGAAGACTTCTTCAGCTCCTCAGACTGAAGAAGTATTTCATCCGGAAGACTTCTTCAGCTCCTCAGACTGAAGACGTCTTTCATCCGGAAGACTTCTTCAGCTCCTCAGACTGAAGAAGTATTTCATCCGGAAGACTTCTTCAGCTCCTCAGACTGAAGACGTCTTTCATCCGGAAGACTTCTTCAGCTCCTCAGACTGAAGACGTCTTTCATCCGGAAGACTTCTTCAGCTCCTCAGACTGAAGAAGTCTTTCGGATGAAAGATGAAACGTTTCTACAGATTTTTGAACGTCCAGAGGACCAGATGAGACTTTAAAGGTCCTGTTACTCACCTCGTCTTTCTGACGTCTTCTCTGAGCGAGTATGACGAGCAGGTGAGGACATCATCTAGAGGCTCGAGGACAGTTGACAGCTGCTGTCCTCCAGCTGTCCTCACTGAGGAGCTGGAGACACTGAACGAAGGTTCTGTCCCTGAGTGTCCACTGATGAGACTGACCAAAGCTGCAGGAAGACAAGTGTGAGACAAAAGCCCATTGAGTAAAAGACCTGAAGGACAACCTGAGGACAAGAATGAAAGCTTTTAACTGTCCCACAGGGTGGACAAGTGAGCAGCTCAAGTCTCTGTGATGTTATAAACTTCAGGTTCATGAGCCCTGTCTTCTGGACTCCACAACCCTTTCAGGGTTACATACGGTGTCTCTTATTAAAATGTGTTCCACTCTTTACAGATGATACCGTTTCTGTTGACAAAGTTCTTGTTTGGTTGAGCTCGTTTATTTGGAGCAGCAGGAAGCTTAGACTGAACGTGTCCAAGGACCAGGGGCCTCATGTATCAACCGTGCGTACGCACAGAAACCTTGCTTACGTCACTATCCACGCAAAACCCCGTATGTATCAAAACTGAACTGAACGTGAATATCTGCGCATCCAAGTACATTTCCACGCCAGCCCCATGGCTGGCGTACGCACGTTTCTGTGGTTCTTGTTCCTTTGGCGACACTTACAGGTGATTCAGAGAAACTGAAGCCCCACAGTCTGTGGTTGACTTTAAGAGCGGCTTGAAGACCTTTCTTTTCAACCGAGCATACTATACTCCTCATGATTCTACTTTTGATCATAGCTGATACTGTTGTTGATTTTAATTGTTTTATTATTTGTTTTATTGACATTTAATTCTGTTGCACCTTGTAGCACTTTGAGATTTTCATTAATGAAAAGTGCGTTATAAATTGAATTCATTATTATTATTATTATTATTATTATTATTATTATTATTAACTGTTCATGATGTGAAAATGATTAATATTCCCACCAAACACACGATTAACAAGTATTACATCCACATGACGCAGTTAAATAAAGGACGCGCAAAGTTGTGCAAAAAATAAATTTAACAGGAACGGATTCATTCAGCCTTACTGGAGGATATAATAAATAGTGTAACACGCAGAGCATTTATTTATAAACAGATATAATTTTCTGATCTAGGATATGGCTTATCAGCCGTTTTCAGAAATAATCATTTTTCAGTTTGGCACTGCTGCGCTCTGGAGCAACACAGGAGCCGTGCATCACGCGTGCACAGAAGCAGCGATCAAACTGTTCCCGAGCTATGAGGGAGCTGCAGGCCGATCAGGGCTGTCCAGTCCACACAAAGCCGATTCATGTCCAATGGAATGTCTCATCTACAGGTAGTCCCCGAATTACGAGCGCTCTGATCTGCGAGGTTCCAGACTTACGAGCTGCGAATTTTTGGAAAAAACGAAAAAAATACTGAGTTTTCATGTGTTTTTTCACTACAGTTAGCAAGTTAAGCATATAAACACACGTTTCCGATCATTTTTATGCACTCAAAAGTAGTTTTTAGATGAAAATAGAGTGTTTTTAGGTGCGCTGGCGAAATTTACGAGCGGACTTCCGGGTTGAATTTTTGGAAAAAACGAAAAAAATACTGAGTTTTCATGTGTTTTTTCACTACAGTTAGCAAGTTAAGCATATAAACACACGTTTCCGATCATTTTTATGCACTCAAAAGTAGTTTTTAGATGAAAATAGAGTGTTTTTAGGTGCGCTGGCGAAATTTACGAGCGGACTTCCGGGTTGAATTTTTGGAAAAAACGAAAAAAATACTGAGTTTTCATGTGTTTTTTCACTACAGTTAGCAAGTTAAGCATATAAACACACGTTTCCGATCATTTTTATGCACTCAAAAGTAGTTTTTAGATGAAAATAGAGTGTTTTTAGGTGCGCTGGCGAAATTTACGAGCGGACTTCCGGGTTTACGAGAGAAATGGCGGCCGTTCCAAATTACGAGATTTCCGGTTTACGAGCGCCTCCTTGTGACGGATCTCGCTCGTAAATCGGGGAATACCTGTATATGATTCCAAAGGCTGAGTGGTCACGCTTTGGAGCGCGCGCGCACCCTCGCCGGTTACACGGCAGCTGGAGGTGTGTCATAATCTGTGTTTATTGTAGATTTCTCCAAAATGACACGTGGAAGTACACCATATATAACTTGTAGGAGAGTAAAAGCTTCACAGACAAACAGATTGCGCACAATGCGGCGCGCGCAGCGTTTGGAGACTCCAACATCACGTCATGTCATGAAAACTCTCCACTGAGACGCACAGACCCGTTTCTTCATATCATCTATTAAATAAACAAAGATCTATGTTCAACCAAACATCCAAGTTCCTCTGTGTTTACAGTAATTATGGTAATAAACTCGTGCGCAAAGTTAATATTTTCACTCAGAATGAATGGATGAGCTGGCGCACCAAAGCAGGGTGCGCGCACACACAAATACCGACACACAATCACTCGTTCTTTGCGTGATGAACACATTTTATTACTATTCTTACTTAGGATTTTTTCCTCACTCATATTATATTAAATTCATTATTTTCCTGAATCTAGAAATGATTTCTGATCGCGCAGGGATCAAACAAACATGTCCTTCACACATGCAGGAAGTAATTTGCATCTGTTTAACATATGTAAATGAAGGCGTGTCAGGGGAGGTGTCTCACGTGCGCTCAGTTCCACGTTGATTGTGATGTACAAAAGGAATGTGCGTGGATTCCGGTGTACGCACAGTTTGATACATCTGGATTTTTTTGTGCGTACACACTTTTCTGGATTTGACCGTACGTCACGTTTCAGTAAGAAAGCCACGCAAGTCTTTGTACATGAGGCCCCAGGTTCTGATGGAGGTGTAGATACAAGGTGGCACCAGTTGGCAGCAGAACATATGTGAAGAATGTTCCACTGGTTTAAAAATGTCTCCTCCTCAGCATGGCTTCATACTGGATCTTCTCAGTCCAACTGTCCTCTTTGGAATGGACTTTGGACTTTTTTTAAGTGGTCCGGCCAGTGATTGCTCTTCAAACTCCCTGAATACGGTTAAAGTCTGGAAAATGTCTCGTCAGCTGGAGAGTTGTTTTAGTCGTACCCCTTCTCACTCCTGTTTGGACAAACCCAGACGTTTGACCTGGTTGCAATGACCGCGGTGTCTCAGAAGGTTGGGGATTCATTTATGGATCAAGTTTTAATGTCCTTTAAGCAGAAGTTCGGCTTAGATGGAGCTTTTTTTTTATTATTCCTGCAAGTTAGACGTTTTATTATTATTAAATAATGATTTGTCGGCATTATGCCTCATAATGGTAAGAAATCTCTTACTGTATTTTCTACGTCGCTCCTTTCCAGTGCTCCATCTGCTTCACTGGCTGCTGGAACAAGACGTGGACATTTCTATAGAAGCTCTGGTTTGGTCAGACACGTGGGACAGAGCTGCAAAGATCTTTGTGATAGAACAAAATCCATTGAGTTTAGGATTTGTTATGTACCCTGGGGGTGAGACAGTTTTAAAAACATCATTATTTTGTTTAGGTTGGCTGCAGCCTGCTAAAAGCACCAGCAGCCTGCTGCTGCACCTTTTTTTTTACTCTGCCTTGATCAGGCTTGATTAACTCTGCTGAAACACCTGTTGACTCTCTGCCTTTTAAATACTCTGGGCTGAGACCTGAAGAGTGTGGAGGTTTTGAGATTGCCAGCTGAGGTTGGTGGACGTAAGCAGGGGCTTGTTGGAACAACTTGAGATCCTTTTGAAGGTAAACCAAGTTTGATTAAGGCAGGTGTAGTGCTGCATGTGTGTGTGTTCAGGAGTTTCCTCCACCCACCCTGACCACCGTGTGTTGAGCTCCCGTGTGGAGTTTGTGTTGAGCTAAGGCTTTGAAATTCCGGTGCCGACTCACAGCACGTATGGAGCAAGGATTGCTCATGTGGCAGCTCTGGTGCTAACTAGAGCTGTGTTTGTAGGTGAGCTCATGAGGACTCTGGTTTAACCCAGAGTGTGTGGGGGTGTGCACTATTAGTGCTTATTTGACCTCTAGTTTTAACTGAGAGGAGATGACTTGAGCTCTGAGGCTCTAGTGGGGTTTAGTTTGAAGCTTATAGAGCTGGGAGGGGGTTGTGTCTGTCTATAGGACAGCTGAGGTTAACAGTGAGAGACTGTTATCTTTTTCTTTTATTTGTATTTTTATGACCTGGTGAGTGTTGGTAGTCCTGTTTTCGCCTTTTGTTTGTGTAGAGGGGCTTTTTGTGAGGTAGATCGTCGCCCGAGGGAATTCGGCGGCCCTGTATAGAGCTGGGTTTGCTTGGGTGGCGTTATTTTCATTTTGGCCAGACTCACTGGTCCAACAATCAATACATAGTTCCCAGACATGTGACTAGAATTCTAGAATTCCGGAATTTCCGCCATTTTAGTAGGATAAACAGACCGAGCAGCCAGAGCTAAGCTACTCTTGACCAAGGTGCATATTTAGCAGTGGTTGGAGTTGAGTTGGAGGAATAAATGTCAGGCGAAGCGGTACTGCCCCCTGGTGGAGAAGGGCAACAAGTTGTCACCAAGAAATTTCTCTGATCGTTGCCCACAACGGAGGAGCTGCAGCTTTAAATCCATGGATGGATGCTTAATAACCAGTAACAGAGTTGTGAAGGACGTCCAAATCTTCATGTTAATAACTGTTCTGATGACTGGCAGAGTAAGTGATTACAATAATGTACACATAGATGTCCCTCGTAGCTACAGCAGCTAAGCTAGTCTTTGCTAAAGTAAGATCGGTGTTGTTTACTGCGTGCTAAGCTCATAGCTTGAGCTACAGTAAATATCAGCGTATTTTAACGTAACAAAGAATAGCTTAGCTAATGTAACTTGTGCCACAGTAAATATCAGCCATGTGTACTTTAGTAAAAGCTACATCAGCTAAGCTAATCTGTGCTACTTTAAACACTGTTGCTACTTCAGCTTAATTGATGAGCTTGTTAGTAAAGATGGCTGATATTTCTCACATTACTACATTATTTATTTAGACTGCCTTTCATACTTAAATTAGTGTTAACAAAATAAATTATTTGTAATTATTGCTGTCATAGTATTTTTAACGTTTCTCAGTAAATGTCACTGATATTTATTTTCCACTATGATCTGCCTTTGTTAATAAAGTTAGTGGTGAAAAGTTACAATTTGGTAACTCCTTTTAATCCAGTACATGTAGTGAAAGCCTTTAGCATTTTAATCGTACTGAGTCCCAGGAGATCGATGAAGCTGGAGGACGAATCTGCTTTTCAAGTACATTTGGTGTTGCTGTGAAAACATGCATTGCTAAATGAATGTGTGCTTACCTTTAGTTTTACAGTTGTACCAAGTTTCACTTTGTTTATTTCAATACGTTGAATACGTTGTTTCATGTCCAATAATGAGAAGTTCTACTGCACATAAATAAAACTTAAGATGCAGTGATTTTTCTTTTGGCAACTTACCAGTTTAGTGTTTTATTGATGTACTGTACAAAACATAAAAACATGCACAAACATAAAAACATGCATGTGGCTGTTCATCCTCCAGGAGTAGACTGATAAAGTTCAGAATAAAAGCTATAATTATAAATTCAAAACAATTTAAACTGAATACAATATGAGAACTGTGGGAGATTTTATGTATTTTAATGAAATGATTTATCAAAACACTC
>JBBPBX010033001.1:0-31333 GCA_038048925.1 Garcialebias charrua | reverse complement strand
ACACACACACATTTTTTCTGTGACAGTTTAGCTCAAAATACTATCTGGCAACCCGACTGACATGGAAACTACATTTTTTTTTCATGTAAACCCACTCATTTGTTTATTACTCCCTATAAACATTGAAAAAACAAGTTTCCAGAGGTTGTTCTTGTGTAAACTAAACGGGGCCTTATAGACACTTTGACTTGGTCATTTTAAAAGCAGCTTGTATGCTGAATAAATGTGGGCACCCCTGGACTAAAACAAATGTATATCCTACATAAAACACTTCAAAAGTTCTTGGACATTGTTGCTAGTACCGTAGTTTATTTTGACTTACAATGGTTTACCCTTTATTTTTTATTCCTGGCTGATACAGTATGCTTGGAGATCATCAAATGCCTAACGAGGTTGACTCAGGTCCTCTGGATGGATTCTTCTTTATTGAAACTTTTTGTCTTTTATCCCAAAAACTTCTTCAGTCTTCAGTTTTGATTAAAAGACTAAACGTTTTCAACAGAATCCGTCCAGAGGATCTGGCTCAACCTCGTTAGATTTATCTACCTGCATTATTAAGCATGCATCAGGATGTCATATCCAAAGTTTTTTTTTTAAATCATCTCTAGCATGGCTGGTTCAGTCAAAACTATAGCAATAATAACATACCAAACATAGTGCATTTGTAAAAATGTGTCGGCTTTTAGTTTTAAAGAAATATACAACATTTAGAATGGTTTTCTTTTTGTTTTTCTTAGTTTTACATGGTTTTGCCAGACAGTACTAACCTGGGAAAGAAAAGTTTCAGCTTTTTTAAAGTCTGAAATTGATTTAATTCTGTTGGAAACCAAGTAAAAATGCAGAATAGACATTATTTTTACCTACCCCAAAAATCCTAAATAAAATGTGTGTCTAATAGCAAGTTAATTGAAAAGAAAAAAAAAAAGGTTGTCAAGGGACACATTGTCCATGAATCTCAGCTGGTGACAAGACCATTGTGAGGTACTTGAACCAAACCAGCCTCAATAGTCATGCCCAACAAATTTAGGTCAAACAAAACAATGTTTATAATCATTAAATTCTGTGCTCTGGAAAAACAAACAACTGTTAATGCATTTCAAAGACAGATCAAAAATGTGCACTTGATGTGAGAAACCCAATTTGTGCATCTTGTATAAGGTGACTAAATCATAGAAGGTGGTTATTTTGAAGAAACAAAGAAATGAGGGATGATTGAAACTTTTGCACAATACTGCAATGTCCTTATTGGTGATGGGTTTATATTTTATTGGTCATTATATAATTTTTTTTTGTCTTTTTATTTAATTTGGCTGCAGTAGTGTGCAGTAAACTTTAGCCCATATTTCAACAGATTTCAGTGTTCAAGGACAGTTTTGCAACACAGATAGAGAGATGGCTGAAAGATCAATTCATCACAATTTAGTCAATGTCAAGGTCTGAGATTTTTGCTGTTTTTGATCTTTTTTCTCTCTCTAGAGATTATGTACCGAAGGGACAAATACTGTGACCTCCAAACCTGCTTCTTATTAAGTATGTATTTGATACATACATGGAAATGTAATGGAAATGCTGCAAGCTGGAATGTCCTACAGAGTGCAAGATGCAAATTCAGGGCTCAGCAGACAAGTAAAAAAGGCTAATGCTTATATCATGAAATTCATATGCCTACTGCCCTTCATGTCAATTTTATACTAAAATCACTATTTCAAGTTGGGTGACAGTTATCGCTGTTTTCAGCCTGTCAGCAGTGGGTGAAAACTAAAAAACCAGCACCGTGACCAAGAACTGAAATAACTAAATTTAATAAAGGAGGACCAACATGGCTGCAGCACACTGACAGATGATCCAGCAGTGAACACGAGAAACCAAAAAGTACTGGTATACAGCATCTCAAATCATTAGGATACAGTATTAGGAAGAAGTTCAAGTTTTTGTCTAGTCATTTCAGAAAGTGAAACGTATGTCTTGCAGATAATGAAAAAACAAAATTCTGAAAATTAGAATATTTCATAGCCAGCTTTTGGTATCTTTGTCAGCAGGAGCCATGTCCTGCTGGAAAATTAAATCAGCATCTCCATGAAGCTCTTCAGCAGAAGTCAAGTCAGCGTTATTTATAATGCACATTTAAAAACAGCAGCTGTTACCAAAGTGCTTAACAATAAAATCATGACAGTAATTAAAGAAAAAATAAAAGCAAAATGTGCTTAAAAGCCTCAAAAGAAGATAAAAACACAAAACAATAAAAAACTAAAATCACTGTGTTAAAGAAAGTCTATGAAAACTGGTGTGTTTTTAGAAAAGCTTTAATGAAAGTGATGGGGCCTGTCTAATGTTGAGGGGGCAGATTGTTCCAGGCCCATGACTGAAGGAAGTTATGTTTATTTGTCATATGCAGGCTAACACAAGGTCAACAATGCAATGAAATGTTCAGGATGAGAAGAACTGATTTGACTAGCAAAAAACAAAAACTAACACACACACACACAAAAAGAAATACTAAAGCATGAAATGAGGGTACAAAATGAAGTGTCAAAAAGTGAAAAAGAAATATAATATATACTTTGTACAAGATCCAAAAGAAATATAGTAAACAACAACATGGTAGAATATGACGATGCAAGCAGGATGGATTTGTATAAATAAGTATTTCACAGATGTAAAATAAGCTAAATTGCCCATGATATATATTGCACATAACTAACATACTGTATACTACACAGGTTGTGTGACAGGTTATTGCATAGGTAGTGAGTAACACTGAGATTAAATGAATTATGACGGTAAGGTAGTGACATTTTTTTCATTAATTCAACTGTTATTTCTACAGGCTAGTCTCACTGAGCCACGCGGACTCATTTACACGAGAGACCTGTTCCAGACAGAACATAGAAAGTACAGACAACAATAACAGTAAACAATGACAACAATAATACAGTAAAAATACATGATCTATGGCCTATATGGCATGAGATATGACGTGCATGCCATATACATGGTACAGGCACATAGTGCAGCAGCAATAAACACATTAGGTGTCACATATAGACACATAGAAGGACGCATGACGTCTCTAAATGTCTTGGTAGACTGTGGACTTCAGAAAACCCAGTGGACCAGCAGAGGATGACACCAAACCATCACTGACTGTGGAAACTTCACTTTGGCTTCAAGCAACGTGGATTCTGTTCCTCTCCATTCTTCCTCCAGATTCTGGGACCTTGATTTATAAATGACATGCAGAATTCACTTTCATGTGAAAAGAGGACATTGGACCACACTGTTATAAACAGTCCAGTTCTGTGTCTCATCCGCAGGTAAGACGTTTCTGATGTTGTCTCTGGTTCAGGAGTGGCTGGACTTGAGGAATGTTACATTTGTAGCTCATGTCCAGGAGTTAATCAGCTGATCAGGGTGAGACACCAGGAGTTTACAATACTGAACCTCTTCACAATACAGCATTCTAATTTTCTAAGATACTGAATCATTATTTTTTTCATCATTTATGAGCCGTAATAATCAAAATGACAAGAAATAAAGCATTGAACTATTTCCCTCTTTGTTATAAATCTATAGAAGAGTTTTACTTTCTGAAGACCAAGAAAACTGAACTTGTTCATGATAATTCTGTTTTTGAGATGCATCTGTATTTCATGTGTGGATTTGTATCATCATCTGTGGAGACAATAGGTAACTGAGGACATCTAGTGATGATGACGAGTAACTAAAGGAACCCAAACAGACTTTTTTTTTTTTTAAATAGAAAAAACAAGTACAAAAAAAAACCTTACAATGTCAAACATGGCTCGAGACTTAAGGCATGCATAGCACAAAAGAGAATAAAGGCACATAAACAAATACAAAAATGTGTCTTGGGCAGCTTACAACAGAAATTCGTTACAGATTGTTTTAGTTTTTAAAGCTTTACTTTAAAGTAGATAGTAAGAAGAAATATAATTAGAAAACACTATAAATCTAGGTTTTAGCAAGGAGAATTTACAGCTGTGGATGTAAAATTTGGCTAAGAGTAGTATTAAATTTACAACAAAAACTTTCTCACTTGAAATATTTGGACAAAAGAAACCAAACAGTATAATTTTAGCGTCAAATGGTAGGTCAATTTCTAACTTTCTATTTACATACATGAAAATGTCTTTCCAGAACACCTGAGTATGAGAACAGTCCCAGAAGAGATGGATGATGGTCTCCTCAGAGCTGTGGCAGAGTGAACACATTGGGTCTACGTTTGGACGGTACTTGGCAGTGGACCTAATGGATCTGTTTAAGAAGTCAGTTGATCAGCAAGGATTCAGGGACAACTGAGCCGGTTAAATTACACTAATCAGTGCCACTGTTTAATCTTTATAATTAATCTTTTTTTAAATATGCAATGTTTATCTATTTAAATTATTATTTATTTTTATTATGTATAGTTATTTTGATTGTGTCTCTTCAAATACTGACCCAATGTGAGGAAAAGATCAATGGATAAAAGAAAAGGTGCAGTGGTTTTTAATCGCTTCCTTCCTTTACAGTATTCGTGTTTTTTTTCCCTTCCTTTATTAGTAAAACGGGGAGTAGTGGCGCAGAGGTTAGAGATGGTGGGCCTGTGATCGGAAGATCGCCGGTTCAAGCCCTGGTACCGCCACCATCAAAATGTGGGTGGAAAAAGGTGAAACATTCACACCTTCATTCGCCCCACTCTGGGCCCCTGAGCAGGGCCCTTGACCCCCACCATCTGCTCCCTAAACAGGTCTCTCTTGAAAATGAGTTCTCATGGCTAAATGAGACTACCTGTATACATAAAGGGAAAATGAAATGGGAAAAAAAAATTGCATGTGAATTGATTTCTTCTTATTCATAAGACGAATTTCCAGAAGTTTCAAATTGATGCACATGTAAAGTGCAGGATAAAAAGTGGGCTGGGGTGGGTTTCTGTGTAGAGAGGGGCCCACAGGGATCAGGGATGTTGGAGGAAACATTGCAGACCTGACTTCAATGAGGACTCCAACAGACTCAAGTTCATTTTGACCTTAGATGCACATACCTGTAAACTGATAATAAAAAAAAAAGTAAAGTATACTTTTAAGAAGCAGGTCTAGATAATGGATGGGTGGATCATCTACTGTGAGTTGATGTGGATTTCTTTCTTCTCGTTTTCACTGCTGTGCTCTGATTTAGACAAGTCAGACAAGTCGTCCACACCTACTCCCCCCTCTGTTGTGTGTCAGACGTACGGCAGCATCACGGGCTGCACAGGTACCACTGCCAGGCCTCAGCAGTCTGATTGGACCACAGAGCACCCCTTCAGACACGGGTCACTTCCTCAGTCTCTGCGTCTTCCTGCTCTGGACCAAATCACCATGTGGAAGGAAACAGAGCAGCTGTGTTGTCCTGCCCACAACACCCCCACCCCTCCTTACACCAACTCTGTAGATGGGTGGCTTGAAAAAGGTGCTGCCAAAATGTTTATTGGTTTGTGTGTGCATGTGCAAGGTGAGAGGCCGAGGGCACTGAGGGGGCGTGAGCACGAAGCCTTGGCAAGGAATCTTCTCAGTTCAAGGGAATTTTGTTATTTTTGTTCCGGGTGCAACATTGAGTCAAGCTGACACTGAAGCTGCCTCACAGAAATAACAGTAAAGGCATATCACCTTTATTTAAATACTCGTAACGCTCCTCTCAGACTTTCAGCACTTTCTTGTGTGTGCAGCTGTAGTTAATGACGCTCACAGGCAGCTTGAGCTCTCCTCACTGCGGAGGAAAAATACTGAAATCTAAATAATCACAACACAGCAGGAAAAGTTTGGGCTGGGAGTTCAGAAACAGTTTGGAAGAAGAGACTGGTTAAACACACTTTTATCCCTCCGGTCTAACCTTTATGTTCTAGAACTGCACCACTCAAGATGGCTGCGTTGGAGCAGCTCTTTTACTTTCATTCTGAAATGTTGCTTTTGAAAACTTTAATTACCCTTTTTCTGGATTATTACTTTATCTGGTATCAGATGCTGTGGAAGGATGATGGATGAAGGATGATGGATGAAGGACAATGGATGATGGATGAAGGATGATGGATGGATGAAGGATGATGGATGGATGAAGGATGATGGATGGATGATGATGGATGGATGAAGGATGATGGATGAAGGATGATGGATGGATGAAGGATGATGGATGAGAGATGAAGGATGTTGGATGAAGGATGATGGATGAAGGATGATGGATGAAGGATGATGGATGAAGGATGATGGATGAAGGATGATGATGATGATGAAGGATGATGATGATGAAGGATGATGATGATGAAGGATGAAGGATGAAAGATGAAGGATGATTGATGAAGGATGAAGGACAATGCATGATGGATGAAGGATGATGGATGAAGGATGATGGATGGATGAAGGATGATGGATGAAGGATGATGGATGGATGAAGGATGATGGATGAAGGATGATGGATGAAGGATGATGGATGAAGGATGATGGATGAAGGATGATGATGATGAAGGATGATGATGATGAAGGATGATGATGATGAAGGATGAAGGATGAAAGATGAAGGATGATTGATGAAGGATGAAGGACAATGCATGATGGATGAAGGATGATGGATGAAGGATGATGGATGGATGAAGGATGATGGATGGATGAAGGATGATGGATGAAGGATGATGGATGGATGGATGAAGGATGAAGGATGATGATGAAGGATGAAGGATGAGTGATGAAGGATGATGGACGAAGGATGAAAGATCAAGGATTATTGATGAAGGATGATGGATGATGGATGAAGGATGATGGATGAAGGATGAAGGATGATGGATGATGGATGAAGGATGATGGATGAAGGATGAAGGATTATGGATGAAGGATGATAGATGAAGGATGATGATGAAGGATGATGATGAAGGATGAAAGATGAAGGATGATTGATGCAGGATGAAGGATGATAAATGAAGAATGAAGGATGAAGAATGATGGATGAAGGATTAAGGATGATGGATGAAGGATGTTGGATGAATGAAGAAGGATGATGGATGGAGGGTGTTGGATGAATGATGAAGGATGAAGGATGATGGATGAAGGATAAAGGATAAAGGATGTTGGATGAAGGATGATGGATGAAGGATGATGGATGAGAGATGATGGATGATGGATGAAGGATGATGGATGAAGGATGATGGATGAAGGATGATGGATGATGGATGAAGGATGAAGAATGATGGATGAAGAATGAAGGATTAAGGATGATGGATGAAGGATGGAGGATGTTAGATGAATGATGAAGGATGATGGATTAGGGATGCTGGATGAAGGATGATGGATGAAATAAATAAATAAATAAATAAATAAATGTCACAGTTTTGTCATCTGTGTATGTTCCCATACTTGACAGACGAAATTGGTCTCTGCATTTAACCCAACCACCACCAGGTGGTGCAGTGAGCAGCGGTAGTCAGCGCCCGGGGAGCTGGGGAGCTGGGGAAAATAGATGTGCACTATCCCAAGGTGTGCCGTGGCCGGGGTTCGAACCTGGGTCCTTCGGATCCCAAGTCCGATTCCCCTGCCAAAGGATGATGGATGAAGGATGATGGATGAAGGATGATGGATGAAGGATGATGGATGAGGGATGAAGGATGACATGGAAGGATTTTTACTGAAAACTTTAAAAAAAATCTTTTGGACATTTGCTATGATGTGTAACCATGACAACAAAGTTGTTTTCTACAACTGGGAGCTGCTGATTAACATCTCAAAAGCTCAAAATACCTCAACTACAGTCCCAAATCCTAAATGAGTTGAAAAGGAGGTTCCGTGGATGCATTCCCATCTACCTGGAGGCAGTGCTTGAGTGCCTGACAACAGAGATCTTGGAGATTCATTCATTCATTCAACCTTTATTTAGTCAGGTAAATCTTATTGAACCTCATGGGCTCATTTATGAAAGTGACCTGCTAAAACTAAAGAACGATGAACAGCAATGGTAGAATTTCCTTAAACAATAAACAATAAACAAACAGTAAACAATAAACAATAGAAAACAAAAAAGAGAAAAAAACAAAAGAAAGAAATACATATTATTATTTTTTTTTTAACAAAGTATCAAAAAACGAGCAAAACATAAGGTAGACATATAAAATCAAAGAAATATGGCTCATGACAGCGGGAGGACTGAGATGGTCCAGCGGCACCTGCAGTTAAAGCTCCGCTGACATCATCTTTTAACTTTCCATAAAATGGCACAACATATATATATTAAGATTGACCTCTGATCGTTTTTGATAAAACAATGTGAAATTAATGAAAATTCCTCTCCAAAATAGTTTAAAATTAGCGCCGTTTTTTTACACGGTAAATTCGGGTTTTTCCGGTCACGTGATTGTGACGTCAGATACAGATCTCTGCTCCAACGGCACATTTAATACAATGGAGAAAGATACAAACGCATCCGTCGAATTTAGCCATTTAAAACTTTAGATTTTAGCGATTTGGCTTCAGTTCGTGAAGAAGAAGTTATTTTGAGTGATAAACAACAAACAGCAAGGTTTCTTTTGTCCGTGTTGCTTTTTTTCAGGAGAGGTTTCACATACATGAAGTGAGCACCAGATGTCAGCAAAGCTATTGTGATGACTCTTACAGAGCACTGTAGATTGCTCTGCTTTGCTCCTTCCAGAATCCTTTTTCTTTTCCCTTGAAATGTCTCCTCCGTCGCGTCGCTTTCGCTGGCTAGCTCGCTAGGAGTTAGCGAAGTAGCTTTTTTCTTGTGGAGTAGTTAGCGCCGTCGTGCGAAGCAATCGGTATAGAGAGAGGAGAAGAAAATACTTCGGGGTTAAGAGAAAATGTGCTGGACTAGCTTTCGCTAGTCCAGCAATACGCAGGAATAATTCTCTGTGCGCTCTGTGCAGGGAGCAAGCTCACCTCAAGTTGAGCGATGAAGCAACAGAGAAGTCCCGCGAAGAGGTAGTTCAGGTTTAGCGAGGTGAAGGGCAAAAAAGAGGAAGATGGATGGGCGTCAGCTGCTTAAGTACCCAGAGGGCGGGGCCTCTGGCGCGGCGTTGACGCCCCTGCCATAAAGGCGTGAGTATATTCCTTCAGGTAATCACGCGGGGGTGCAATTCCCATAGCAAGTATGTTGCACCGAGAGACCAGACTGAAAGGGAACTGGCAGATTGTTTTAGCTTTTAATGCCTTTATCAAGTGTTTAGGTGTACATGTACTTTGCTTTTAAAGAAAGCAGTCAAAAAAATGTTTAAATTTTTTTTGTCTCTTCCCTGTCAACCAACAATATTTGAATGAAAAGTTGCACATCATTAGGTGTGCAAATCAATTAAAAAATGTTTAAGTTACTAAAGTAAAACATATTTAAGATGTTGAGAGTAAAAATGATAACATTTTAGACTTTTTCATCATAATGACATTTTTATCCAACAGAGGTCCCTGTTGCATTAAACAGAGACAAAATTAAACTTCACTGCTTTGAGTCAGTGTTTGTTAATAATAAGAAAAGCTCTGCACAAAGACATGCCTTGTTAGGGGAAAAATGTTTAACTGTTTGTGTGTGTGTGTGTGTGCGTGTGTGTGTGTGTGTGTGTGTGTGTCTAAAATAGGATTCTACCCAATTCAAAATCAGTTATGTTGTTGACAGAGATCAGTAAGAGTCAAATATTCTATGCAACCAAGGTGTCATTGTAGAGCAAGTCATTCGTAACTCCTATTTTTAAAATAATGTGCAGGTTTTAAAAGTGATGACATCCATCTGGTGTCAGACTGAGCCTGCAGATGTCAAGAAATAGACACATCCCTCTTTAAGAGCGCAGGCTCTGCATCGCATCATCTCATTGAACCGTCACGTTCACAGTCACATTTAGCATCCAGTCGAAGAGAAAATCCATCTTCCCTCGGCTAGCTGCAGAGAAATGTAGTAATGTGTGAGGAAAAATAATAACATAAAGCTATATTAGAGATCCTCTTTGCCTACTGCAGCACAAGTAGTATTGATTTGGGGAGAAATATTTCACAAAGTCTCCTCAGTGGGACCCAACGCTGATGCTGATATATTTTATTTTCTTCCGCAGATGTCAGAGCAACATTTATAAGCCTTTCAGATGTATTTTTAGAACAGTTTTTTTTTTTTAATTTTATTCTGAAGATCTCCATCTGTCTGTTTGTCTGAGGTTTTGTTACAAAAACATGTGGCAAGTTAAGCATGGAGGTTTATCAAAGTTTTTCATTCCTGGCAGGACCTACAAAGCATTCAATTTAAAACTCTGATGCAGTTGTTTTAAAACATTTATAAAAGCTGTGCAATTTCTTTCCTTTTTTTTGCTAACATTCAATTATCTGGTCTGATTTGTGCGATTAATAATCTCAGTTTCTCATACATTTGAAATTAATTTGCAGTCAAAGTAAATACAAAACAGATTTTTTTTTAAAAATTAGTAGCTGAAAAGAGATGAATTATGGCTGAAGATGTCGGCTCGGTGCTGGGCAAAGGTCAGAAACATGGACCAGGCAGAGATAAAAAAAAAAAACATTTCCTGTCTGACATGATCTGTAAATTCAAGGTGTTACCATGAAGCTGCACAGCAGACACCACAGAAGAAGAAGGGAGTTGCAGCCTGTTGCAAGAACTCGGTGCACTACAATGTGCCTGCGGCTGTTTTCTCTTCGCTTCGTCCATCAGAAGGGGGCAGGCCCCATAAATACACAAGTGCTGCTTTATACATGTGATTTTAACTGAGTGCACTAACAAATTGAAAATGGTGGTGACACCCCCTCACACAGAAAGTGACGAGACAAGTTTACAGATTGAGTCCTGAGGCCCACAGAGAGTGGGATGGAGGGGTGGTGAGCGGGTGGCGGGGGGGGGAGAAGAGGCCGGAGAGAAGGCTGCAGGGTTGGAAGCAATTAGGCCACGGGAGGCTTCCTCCACCTGTACTGCTTGGCCCCCAGAGAGAGCCCCGGTGACAAGATGAGGGATCATCATCATTACCATTATTTATTTGCTAAGCAGAGGCCGACTCTGGGGCCAATCCTAATGGCGTTCTCGAATCGCAATGAGCGCCTTGCTTTTAGGGCTGGTACACTGATGGGAGGAGAGTGAATGGTGGTGGTGTGTGGTGGGCGAGGGCGAGGGCGGGTGTTAATAGGTGGACGCAAGCAAACTTCTGTTAAGAGACAAATGGACATACTGTAAGTAATCGGATTAAACAGCCATTCAGAATAAAAATGCATCACGTAAACGTCCCGTTCGGATTATTCTTTTCTGATTCAGCTCGATCTGAATGAGAGAGGTGGTTTATGCAGATTCATAATCCGAACGGTACTTAAGCCTTTAATTTTATTCCAATTGTGGAGAATTGACCTGACTGTGCATGTGCGACCTGACAACCTCACCTGGCTAGGTGCTGATAAGTCAGGGAAGCAAACTGGTCGGTGAGCGACACAACATTTCTACTAGAAACTTTGAAAGAGCTCAAAATGATCTGTATTACTGTAGCTCAACGAGGGAGTGCAATAACGTCTCCACCATCATTAAAACCTGCCGCGGGTCCATTTTGGGCGCTCAGGTAAGTTCTCTTGTCAGTCAGTACACTCAGTGCAACACATTGACTATGGAATTGCGCCGCCACGCGGTTCACCTGAAGTAATACAATCACGCCTTGAACAAGGCAGGTGGACGTCAGCGTCATCAATGAGGCCCCGCCCTCTTTGTATAAAAGGGGCTGACGCCCCACCTTCTTTCTCTTTTTGCCCTTCACCTCGCTTACACCTGAACTTCGTGGGACTCTCTGTGACCACATCGCTCCACTGAAGGTGAGCTCGCTCCCTGCCCTGGGCGCAACAGAGAAATTTCCTACGTACTACTGGGTTAGGGAAAGCTAGCCCAGTACCTTTTATTTAACCTCAAGTTTTTTCTTCTGCTCTCTTCGCAGCTTTGCTCGACTGCGCTAACTGCGTCAAATGCTACCTAGCTAACGAAGTTAGCAAGCAAGCCAATGAGAGCGGCTCAACGAGAGGACGTCTCCGGACCGCGTTAGCAGTCAGCTAACGAGCCTCAACCCTTCTCAGCCATGGCTACCGAGAAGGGAAAGAGAAAAGCTAAAACTTCAAAGAAGACCAGGAGGCTGGCAAGCCCCAACTCCCGAGCCTGCCCCAGTGGTTGCGGCTACTCCCTTTCGGCGACGGACACCCACGAGGCCTATCCGGTCTGCCCGGGGATGTTGCACGCTAAAACTGCGCTGGATTCCCCCGAGTCCTGCCCTCACTGGAGCCAGATGCGTGAGGCCATGAGGCAGCGACGCATGGACGTTGTGGTCAAAGCCATGGGCGGCTCCATGGGGGCGCGGGACCCAGACCTCACAGAGGTGCTCACTCCCACCCCGGAGCTCGTGGCCATCGAGCTGGAGGACAGCGGCCACGCTGACTGGGGGGACAGCATGGACATGGCGGCCCCCGTGGGGGACTCCACCGCCGAGTTCAATACGAGAGGCTTGTTACACGCAGACGAGCTCTCTGTTTACGTTCATCCCAGAAGTAGAACTTCATCTTCTGTGTTTTTTTAAGGAGTTTACATTCGGATTATTTAATCCGAATACATTTCAACCCCATCAAAAAATGTTGCCCATGTAAACATGGCTTATCCATCCATGCATCCAGCTTAGTCTGATTCTCTTTTACGTGGGGCTGGTGCTTCAACAGTCACTGTGCAAGAGGCGGGGGACGCCCTGGACATCTGACAAGTCCATCACAAGGACTCAGAGATAAACAACCATTCACTTTCCCACTCACTTAGTTACCAATAAACCTAGCATGCCTGTTTTTGGTCAGAGGGAGGAAATTGGAGTACCCGGAGAAAACGCACACACATGCACAGAGAAAGTTGGAAAGCTGACAGAAATGCTGTATAAACAATTATATGGAGCTTTTTTATGGTCTCAGATGTCTCATCAGTAATACGTGTCATCCTTTAAGTTTTCTGCAGTTTGTGCTGATCTCAGGTCAACCTGCCTCACAAGTCGATCTTTCGCTTTCAGGTGAAAGCTCTTCAATCCACAGGAGCAACAGCAGGTACGTCATATTACCACAATAATCCACAGCATTTTAGAAAATAATCTTTGTCAGACGTAATAATAAAGAAGTTTGTGATATTTTTAAAGGAATTTGTGCATCTGATACCAGCACCAACGAAACTTGATGCAAATGATCCCTTGGAGGAAGTTAAAGTTGTATCAGTAAAATATTGGATCAATTTCAACATGACTCTTGGAAAGTAATGATCGGATGCACGTCTATAACTGATTAATCTGATAAGTCTCAATCTGGTCATCTGGACAGTTTCTTTTAGTCGAAACGTTTCACCCTCAGTCCAGAGGGCTTCCTCAGTCAGAGTTCCAGCATACCAATCCTCCCCCACCAAGCTGCAAACAACTTATGTGGACCAACCAGTTTGCTGGAGCCAAGATGGTTTCTGGGGGCCGTCCTGTCCCTCGTCGACTCCTCCCAGGCAGGCAGCCACAGCCAAAGTGGTTCAAAACAAGAAAGTTCATACTCAATAATCCAGGTATCAAATCTGATAAGTCTCAATCTGGTCATCTGGACAGTTTCTTTTAGTTGAAACGTCGAAAAGAAACTGTCCAGATGACCAGATTGAGATTTATCAGATTTGATACCTGGATTATTGAGTATGAACTTTCTTATAACTGATTAACTTTTGGACTCAGCTCAATTCAAGATGACCCCCACAGCTAATCAACTGTAGCACAAAAAAGGCTATGGGTTTTTTCATTCAACCTTTATTTAGGCAGGTTAATCCCTTTGAGCCTCGAGGACTCATTTACAAGAGATACCTGGTTTCAACAAAGAATGATGACAATAATGGACAACAATAACAACAATAGACAATCATAAAAGAGGCATACAGATTTTTTTAAACAAGTTAAAATAAGATGTCAAAAAAGTAGCAAAAACAGCTAGATTATAAGGCAAATGTTGAAAACTAAAAACAGGAACATGTCTGCATTGGTTCCTGCCAGGATTCCAACAGATTCTTAAAGCCATTTAGAGAAGTCAAGGTTGAAAGCTTCAGATCTTTTTGTAAGATATTCCAGGAAACGGGAGCGGAGTAGGAGAAGGCCCTTTTGCCAAGCTCAGTCCTCACTGACGGAACACTGCAGGTAATCATGTCCTGAGAGCGCACGCTGTAGCTGCACTCATGCAAAGACATGTAGGAGGAGATGTATGAAGGCAGCAGACAAGGGCGTAACTTTAGGTCTAACATTGGGGGGGTTATGCTCTCTACCTATTTATTTATCGAATAAATAACTTTTTTTATGATTCAGGATATTTTAGGGTTAAAATATATTGTAATGCTTTTACTGTGATTTACTGTGATTTACTTAACTTTCCTGTTTTCTCTGTATTTATTCTGCTCCTTTTTTGCTCCACATAGGTTCAACAAGTAAGAAAAAAACTCACTATTTTTCTGCATTTTTTTCAGCCATAACACATATTTTACATTTTTAAGATTTATTATATAACATACCTCAATTTCACAATTTTCAAAGAGTGTGTATTTACCTGGTTCACTACAGTTTAACTAGGAAAAATTACAACAAATGATTCAAATACAGCCATAATATGACAAGAGCAGAGTAAAACCCTGCATCATACCTGTCAAGTTTTGGATTTAAAAATAAAGGAAATTTTCTGCCGGGTACGCCGAGCCATCCCACTAGCCCAGGGATCTGCAACCTTTATGATCAAAAGAGCCATTTCTGCCCCTTTGTTCACTAAATTAAACGTTTCCGGAGCCACAATACCTGCTACAACTGGGATTCTCAACTGGTGGCCCACAGACCACTTTAAGTTTGTTAGAGGACAATTTTCTGACCTGTAGTTTTCTGGCCATTGTAAAGCTGAAAATATCTAACCATTTGTTGATATTTTTACATTTTAAGACTAAAAAAGACCAGATTATCATAAAGAAGGAAAAATAATGTGATCTTTCCCAATTAAAAAATAAAATAATGAACTATGCAGGTCTAGGTAAATTATTTTAATTGTGGAAAAATTAAATATCCTACTTCGAATAAATAAAGTTAACTTGTGTTTTACTCCTTCTATTAGTTATAGTATTCACACATTTGCAAAGAAAATGACAGGAAAAACTGCTAAAACTAGCCCTTTTTGTTGTTATAAGAACAAATAAAATTCAGTTTAAAGTTAGTTTTGATCAAAGCTTGGAAGAGCCACTGCTGAGGGACCAAAGAGCCGCATTTGGCTCCAGAGCCGCAGGTTGCAGACCCCTGCACTAGCCCAACAAAGTCCAGGACCCCTTACATTTTAAGACAGGTTTACAAGAAATCTAAAATAACTACCTATCAGCCTCTTTCAAACCAGTTATGTGATCACAATCTGATATGCCTACCTTTGTGCTGGACGGATTTTTCATGCAGACGGACATCGTTCCTTCCCCCATGAGAGACACTAAAGTCGCAGTTACAAATCTTACAAAACGCGTAATTGTGCCCCACCCTACTCTTCTTTAGGAAAGTAAATTCGCTGTCCCATTTTTCAAGATATTTACACGAAGTCTTAACTTTTTTGGCAGGACGCCTTCTCTCTCGTTAGTTACATTCATCCATCTCTGTGTTTTTCCGGGTTTGTGTTCCCCGCTGCCAGCAGTAACATCGCGAGAACTGCCACCGAGGCTACTGCAGGGGGCAGTTCTCGCGAGGCTAGTGACAGAGGCAGGGAGTGCTGGAGGGGGGAGGAGGAGGGGAGAACCGAACGGCAGCTTTGAAGGCAGAGAGAGAGAGCAGTCTCTCACCTGCTGAAATGCGCTCCTCCTCCGCGCCGCGCGCGCACCTCCAGTTAATCCGGGAGCTTGAAATGAATGATGCCATTTTTTTGGGGGGGTTATATCACTGGATCCAATTATTGAGGGGGTTGAAACCCCCCCATCCCCCGTGTAAATTACGCCTATGGCAGCAGACCAAGAAGTGATTTAAAGATGAAAATGTACCAGTGGAAGAGTCTGCGTGAAGTTAATGATGTCCAGTTAACCAGTGAATACAGGGTGCAATGGTGGGTATGATAATCACAGCCAGTTATGAATCTTAGTGTACCATGATAGACAGCATCCAACATCTGCAGGGTGCTTGTAGGAGCGTTCATGTAAATAATGTCACCGTAATCAATGGAGGGAAGGAACTTCACAGTTACAAGGTGTTTCCTAGCATTTAGAGTTAGACATGATCTGTTTCTGAAAAAGAAACCCAGTTTAACTTTCAGTTTCTTTACTAGGGTTTCCACGTGGAGTTCATAATAGAGATACGAGTTGACCAAGATACCCAAATATTTATAGGAATCAACAAACTCAATAAGGATACAATTTGGGAATAAAATCAGAGGAACAACTGCTGGGACCGACTTCCTGTTTGAAAAATAAAAAAAACATTCCATTGGTTTTATCAGCATTTAGGACAAATTTGAGACTAAACAAATCTGACTGGATGATGTCAAAAGCGGATTGCAAAAGCTGGAAAGCCTTAGCAACAGTTTTAGCTTGACAATAAATAACTGTGTCATCAGCATAGAAATGTAAGGATGCATCAGGGATGCTCTGACCTACATTACCTATGTAGATTATAAAGAGGGTTGGTCCTAAGACAGCCTTGTGGTACACCATTGTTGACTGTTAAATAACAGGAAGAAGTAACATTATGTTGAACACATTGCCTCCGATCAATGACCCGGTGTTGTGTCCTGCAATTGCATAAGACTGACAGCAGGGGGACCTCTGAGTAGGGATAGAACAGGATGTGTAGAAGAGAGAAGAAGAAGTTGAGAAGTTGAATAAAGCATGGTGTTCGGAACTGAGCTACGTCTGAAGTGGTCTGATTCTACTCTTACATATTAGCAACACCACAACATTGGCGACGAGGATGGCTCTTTCTGTGCCTTTGCCTGCTCCATTCATGCTGTGCCCAGGTGAACCGGTGATGCTGTTTCTAACATGGCTAAAGATGTTTGACAACTACATGCTAGTAATAGCCGCATCGGGAGACTGGCCTGATGCTAGAAAGCGCGCGGTTCTACTCCATGCGTTAGGTACAGAAGGCCAAAGACTTTTCTATAGCCTGCCGAATACTGGGACCACGTTTGCTACTGCTATTACTGCCCTTAAAGAACATTTCGTCCCGAAGGTGAACGTCATTGCTGAACGTCACAAGTTTCGACAACGTGCACAGAGGCCGGATGAAAAGGTACAACAATTCTTAGCTTCTCTGCGTGAGTTAGCTGCCACATGTGACTTTGGAAACATGGAGGAACAAATGCTACGTGATCAACTGATAGAGCGTGTTGCTAATACTTGCATTAGAGACAGATTGTTACTCGAACCAGAGCTAACTCTCGCTAAAACTACCACGTTGGCGCTACAAATTGAGAGTGGATTAAGAGATGCTAACGTACTTTCTGATGCTATCGCTGCTAGCATTTCTGTTCCCGTGAGGGCCGTACTTTCTGATGCTAACGCTACTAATGCTTCAGCTACCGTGAGGGCCGTACAAAAGCAGCCAAAGTCAAGCCGCCGCTGGGACGCGAGGAGGACGCCGCGGGACCATGCTACTTCCCCGATGCAAAGTTGCTGCCACTACACGCCGTTCCTGCTTCCGCTGTGGATCCTTCGACCATCTTGCTAACAACCCTTCAATCAATCAATCAATCACCTTTATTTAACCAGGTAGAGCCCATTGAGATCGAGATCTCTTTTACAAGGGTGACCTGGTCAAGTGGTCAGCAGCACACGTCACATTGGCAATAGGCATTTGCACTTATCAAAAAGAAAATAAAGAAAACTACAATCACAGTAAACAGATGTTGACAGTTCAAAACCAACAGGATATGACAGATTTCTATATACATTATATACAAAACAAGCAGACAAAAAAAACCAACAATGACATGTATATTGGATAAGTAGTGGTTAGAAACATCTGCAATGGTCAAGTTTCTTGATGACATTTTCTACTACGGTTGACATAAAGGATCCAGGAGAGATGAATGTTGATAGTTTCAGATCTTTCTGTAAGTTGTTCCAGGCTGAGGGGACGGCGAAGCTGAACGCTCTTTTTCCTAGTTCAGTTCTGACAGGAGGAACTGACAGGAGGACTAAATCGTTAGAGCGCAGGGAGTATTGACTGTGTGATGTTTGTATTAAGGAGGTGAGGTATGACGGGACCAGGTTTAGGAGGGTCTTGTAGATGAAGGATATCCAGTGAGTGTATCTTCGAGTGCTGAGAGATGACCAGCCAGATTTTACGTAAAGCTCACAGTGATGAGTGCGATAACTGGAGTCAGTAATGAACCGAAGGGCACCGTGGTAAATGGAGTCTAAGGACTGTAGGTATTTTGATGCAGCACTCATGTACAGCACGTCACCATAATCTAGTATTGGCATGAATGTTGCAGCTACTAATGTTCTCCTGGCTTTGCATGAGAAGCAGGATTTGTTTCTGAAGAAGAAACCTAGCTTCAGTTTGAGTTTAGTGGCCATTTTGGAGATGTGGGTTTTAAAAGACAGTTCAGTGTCAATGTTGAAACCTAGATATTTGTAGGTGGAGACCATTTCTATTTGTTTTCCCTCTTGGGTTCCAATTTGAGGTGGGTTCTCTGGTTGCAGCTTTCTGTTGGCAAGAACCATGAACTTGCTTTTGTCGGCATTTAGGACCAGTCTAAGTTTTTGCAGCCGTGACTGAATAATATTAAAAGCATCCTGAAGAGAGGTGAAAGCTTGGCTGAGGGAGGAAGAACAGCAATAGATGATGGTGTCATCTGCGTAATAATGGTGGGAAGCATTTGACAGATCACTGCAAAGATCGTTGATGTATAGAGAGAAAAGAATGGGACCCAAGACAGAACCCTGTGGCACCCCTTTCACAACATCTAAGAATGTAGAGGAGGATCCGGCTACATGAACAGACTGCGTTCTGTCAGTTAGGTAGTTGGTGAACCAGGAGACTGCAAGTTTTGATAGACCAGAGTGTTCCAGGATGTTTGTCAATAGTCCGTGATCAACTGTATCAAATGCCTTGGACAGGTCTATAAATAGGGCAACACAGAATTGTTTGCAGTCCAGGGCATGTATGATGTCATTTAATACTTTGAGAACTGTAGTGACGGTGCTGTGTTGTTTTCTGAATCCTGACTGGAATTGTGATAGAATATGGTTTGATTGTAGGAAATCAGTTAGCTGATCACAGACAAGTCTTTCGAACAGTTTGGCAAGAATGCATAATTTTGAAATTGGTCTGTAGTTGTTGACATTTGTTGGTTCACCCCCTTTTAGCAGAGGGAGAACAAAAGCTGATTTCCAGATTTTGGGTATTTTATTTGTGTTGAGACTGAGATTGAAAATATGGGAAAGAGGTTCAGCAATGAAATCTGCAGCTAGTTTTAGGAAAAGTGGTTCTATGTTGTCAGGTCCTGCTGCTTTGCGTGTGTCGAGAGTTTTTAGAGCATTTAGAACTTCAGCGGGAGATACTGATTCGAAGTCAAAGCGATTTGTGACCTGTTTGTCCAGCACATGTGGAGCTGGGGGTGGATTTGCATCAGTTTGGTCAGCAGATAACATTTCAGGATGTGTAGATTCAAACAGGGAGCCAGAGGATATAAAGTGTTCATTAAAACAGTTCAGAATTGATAATTTGTCTGACAGAATACCTGTGCTGGTCATGATGGAGCTGGGTAAATCAGTGGATGTTGTCTGACCAGAATTTGATTTTACTGTTTGCCAAAACCTTTTTGGATCATTTAGATTTTTGGTGGATTCGTCCAGGTAGTAATTTGATTTTGCATTTCTAATTAGTGTTGTGCATTTGTTCCTAAGCTGCCGGAAACTGAGCCAGTCATGATCGTTTTTTGATTTCCTGGCCTTAGCCCAGGCAGCATCTCTTTCTTTGAGCAGATTTCCTATCTCAGGGGAAAACCAAGGATTTTTACGTCCCTTTATTCTGTATTTACGGTATGGAGCATGTGTGTTGATTATGTTTTGAAAACCCTCATAAAAGTAAGCCAGTGCAAGTTCTACATCATCTATCAATGAAATTCTACTCCAGTTGAAAGTGGCTAAGTCATGAAGAAAGGCCTGCTCACAAAAATGTTTTAAATCCCTTTTGAAGATGATGGTGGGTGTTAATTTTGGTAACTTCCCATTTCTTACGGCTCCAATGGTGCAGTGATCACTGAGGTCATTAGCGAACACACATGGATTTGCGTACTTGTGAGGCATGTTAGTTAGGATAAGGTCCAGTAAGGTGGATTTTTCAGGGGTTTTGTTATTTGGGCGTGTTGACGTTTGAATTAGTTGAGTTAAATTAAATGAGTCACAGATGGATTTAAGATTGTCAGAAGTAGAGGTCAACCAGTCCAGGTTTAGATCACCAATTAGTAGTAGCTCCTTGGCGTTTAGCCCCATCAGAAAATTTCTCAGGGAAGTGAGGGCTTCACTGGCGGCTGAGGGGGGCCTGTAACAACCCACCACAGTGATTGATTGACCGTCAGGGAAGTCAAGGGTTAGTGCCAGTAGCTCAAGTTGTTTGCTAATTGAGCACGAAGACAGAAGGTTTGCTGTGAATTTGTTCTTGATATAAATAGCCACTCCACCACCTCTTCTGGGGCGATCACATCTAAAAACAATATAACCAGGAATGGAAATTTGTTTGTCAGGGATAGCTTTGCTGAGCCATGTTTCGGATAAGACTATTATGTCTGCTTCAGTGGACTGAACCCAGATTTTTACTGCATCTAGTTTAGATATAAGACTTCTGACATTTAAGTGTATAAAGCCCAGACCAGACCGGTTTTTAAATTCAAGTGGTGTACAAATGTCATTTAACAGCTGGGGTCCAGGATTTTGTTCGATTCCAGAGATAAGAAGTAACAGAACAAGTAAAGTTTTCCATTTGAAAGTAGTAGGTGTTCCAGCAGTGACAGTTCTCCGTCGTCCATCATCATGGGGTTCAGTTTCAGTGAGGGCGAAGTAGTTTTTTATTACAAGGACACACCAGGCTCTTAAATCAGTGGGGGTTGTTGTTTTGGGGAGAAAAGACAGGAAGAACCAGTTTGTGCGATCCATGGTCTTCCAGGACATTGTACCTGAATCATGTGAGGTCAGTGGGGGGGAGAACATTTCAGTTTGAGTACCAGTATTGTTTTCCAAATTGAGTCCTGCAGACATTATGGCCAGGGTGAGAGTCACAACTGATAGCATTATCATTAACACAAAAGAACTGGAGGGAGACCTCCAGCTGAAAACAAAATGGAGGTTGGAGAGTTAAAAAAAAAAGTATCTCTCCAAAGTCAACTAAGAGTCTTTTCACAATTTTCCCTTTAAAACAATATCAGCAGTCAGATGCAAGTCCAAAAAAAAAAAATTATTGAAAGTCTAGGGAAAAAAAAACAAAAAAACAACAAAAAAAAAAAACTTGAAATTACTCACTCCTTTTGGTGATGACTGAGGCGAAAATAAATACCACTTATTGGCAGCAGGCAGCAGGAAGCATCAGCAGATTTTTATGGGTGAAGTACTGCGATCACCTGGTCGTCTTTATTGGCAGTAATTGTCTTCCATACCACCGCGAACATCCACACGTGCAGCTCCAGAAGCCGGTCCACAGCTCCTTGCAGCTGGGCGACACCCCCAGCAGCAGATCCTCCAGGCAGGATGAATCACACGGTCTCCAATCCACCTCAGGCAGGTGAGAAGCTCCAATCCACTCGAGATCAGGACCTCCACGCACGCTTCCCCGGGCAGAGGCACGGACTTTGCCGCGCGCCGCACGGTCACCCGGTCACTCGGGATCACCAGCAGAAGCGGACAGCCACGGATTTACACCAGAAGCATGGAGGGAGCTCCAGGGAGATCTGCACCGTGTTCAAAGGCTGGAGGACTGAACGCCGACACAACAGGCGCGCGCAGGATGTAAACAAGCTGGAGTCGCGGTGAGCAAAAGATAACAAAAAACATCTAGAATGAACTAAAAGAATCAAGTAAAAAACGCAATAAAAACACTGAATTTAAGTGAAGTAGAAAAAACGAAGTAAAAAATATAGTAAAATAGAGGAATAAAACAAGGAAATTACTAAAACTCAGCAGCTGAGAAAAATACGTGTGGACGTGTGCGCGGCCATCTTGAACGGTGATCATGCCCTGCTGCTAAAACGACATGCAACAAGTGTGGTAAAGTGGGACATTTTTCACATGTTTGCCGTTAGACTCAAAAGGAGGTACGTGAAGTCATCGTTAATGAAGCCACGATTCTTTACATGAACAATGCAGTGCAAGACAAGATCCTCTGCACAGGTCAAGTGACTGTTAATGGACAAGGTACAGATGTTGAGCTGATTGTGGATACAGGCTCATCAGTGTCCATTATACCACAAGAGATCTACCACACCTACTTTTATGACTGTGTACTAACTGAACCTACATTTGTTTATGTTTATGTTTATTAAATTTGTTCTTTTTTTTTACAAAAGAAACAATACAAGACAATCCCATAAATGATAATGTACAACATATAAAAAAATGAATAGTAGCAGAAAGAAGAATACATCTTATTATATCTGCCCCTTTTTTCCAACAATCAGATTAAACAATAATAATCTTCAACCAACAGTACAAAATGACTAACTCTTTCTAATTTTCTAACTAATACAATACACATTACGCTATTTCATATATTTTTTTAACACATTTGTTTTGATCATTTTCTTAAATGTAAACATTGACTTGGCATTTTTAACTACATTCTCCAAGCCATTCCATAATCTAATTCCCTGGATTGAGGTAGAACGTCCCTTCAAACTAGTTCTGAATTGTGGTTTTACAAACATCTCAGTCAAAGTCAAAGTCAACTTTATTGTCAGAACTGCAATATGTACAGGACATACACAGGACCGAAATTGCGTTTCTCTCAGTCCCTCGGTGCAACAGTAACCATCTAAACACTAAACACTAAAACATTTAATAAACATAAGCATAAAATAGTAAAAAAGTGTAATACTGTCCTGAGTTTTTTCATAATAGTATAAAAGTATGAAAATTTACACCAACACTGAAACACCAAACACCCAATGAACATAAGCATAAAATGAAATAATAAAAGTGTAATACTGTCCTGAGTTTTTGCATAGTAGTATGAAAAGTATAAAAACGTAAATCTATAAAATAAACTGAAGTTTCTAGCGTTGACATTTGCAAAGAGTGGCACAGCAGCATATAAGTTGATGTACACAGTATATGTATGAGGTAGTTGATGTTGGTATAGAGGCAAAGTGGCATATGAAGTAAGGCACATAAGGCACATTTGGCATCCTTAGATAAGGCTAGTCAGAGAATGCTGTATATGTATCTGCAGTAGTGTAGATAAAAGTAGTGTAAATGTAAACAGTAGTAATAAATGTAAAGCAGTAGTAATAAATGTAAACAGTATTAATAAATGTAAACAGTGAATGTAAACAGTAGTATGACTATAGGCAGTAATGTAATACAAACATTAGTGCAAATATGAGAAGTAGTGCAAACTGAATGAACACATGACCGAGAGTTTAGTGAATAACCCGTTTGATGACACAGAGTCCAGTGTTAAAAACTTTGTGTTGAGTGGTAATGTGTGAGAAAGTTTTTTGTGTTAAGGCAGTTCAAATGGGAGGGGAGGCAGAGCAGGCAGAGTGTTTAGCATTCTGACTGCCTGATGAACAGAGCTGTCTCTCAGTCTGCTGGTACGAGCCTGGAGACTCCTCAGTCTCCTCCCTGATGGCAGCAGTCTAAAGCGGCTGTGTAGTGGGTGTGTGGGATCACCTGCCATGCGGTGGGCTTTCCGAGTGAGGCGTTTGCTGTGTAAGTCCTGCAGTGAGGGCAAGGAGGTGCCGACGATCTTCTCAGCTGCTTTCACGATGCGCTGGAGGCTCTTGCGGCAGGATGCAGTGCATGCACCAAACCACACAGTGATGCAGCTGGTCAGGACACTTTCTATGGCACCTCTGTAGAAGGTGCACATGATGGAGGTTGAAGCTCCAGCCCTTTTCAGCTTGCGGAGAAAGTAGAGGCGCTGGTGAGCCTTCTTCGCCAGTGCTGCAGTGTTCCTGCTCCAGGACAGGTCCTTTGAGACGTGCACTCCCAGGAACTTGGTGCTGTCCACTCTCTCCACTGCGGTGCTGTTGATGGTCAGAGGGGCATGTTGTGCATCCCTCTTCCTGAAGTCCACGACAATCTCCTTTGTCTTCTCCACGTTGAGAGTGAGATTGTTGTGTCCGCACCACAAGGCCAAGCGGCTCACCTCGTTCCTGTAGTCCGTCTCATCGTTGTTGCTGATGAGACCTACCACTGTTGTGTCGTCCGCAAACTTGATGAAGTGGTTGGAGCTGTACGATGGTGTGCAGTCGTGTGTTAGCAGGGTGAATAGAAGGGGGCTCAGCACACATCCTTGTGGGGCCCCTGTGTTCAATGTGATGGTGCTAGATGTGTTACTCCCGATCCGTACTGTCTGTGGTCTCCCGGTCAGGAAGTCTAGCAGCCAGTTACACATTGAGGTGTTCAGCCCCAGACTGTCCAGTTTATGGATGAGCTGTTGGGGGATGATGGTGTTGAATGCCGAGCTGAAGTCGATGAACAGCATTCTAACATAAGAGTCCTTCGTGTCCAGATGTGTGAGAGCTGTGTGGAGGGCAGAGGAGATGGCATCGTCGGTTGAGCGATTAGGTCGGTAATTAGGTCGGTATGCAACAAATCTCTGTCCCCTTAAGATTATAACAACTTTGTCTTTTAACAAAATGCATTATTTTGAGCCCTATACATAACTGATAAAATATTATAGTCTACCAAATCATGGAACTTCAATAACTTCAGTTGATAAAATAATGTACTTGATGGATGACGGTAATGTTTTCTAGTGATAATTCTTACAGCTCTTTTCTGTAATACAAAAATAGGCTTTGTGATTGTTTTACACGCATTCCCCCAAACATCAATACAATAGATTAAGTGTGGAACAATGATTGTGTTATACAACAAATACAGAGCTTTATCATTCAATAGGTCTCTGACTTTGTACAGTACTGCAATCGATTTAGCTATTTTTATTCTTACAGAATTTATGTGTTGTTTCCATGTCAGTTTGTCATCAATGATAACACCCAAAAACTTCACCTCACTCACTCTACAAATCTCAACACCCTCAATTTTGAGTGGAACATCAACAGTTTTCTTTTTATTACTGAATATCATGTAATTAGTTTTTTCTAGATTTAATGATAATTTATTTATTTTAAACCAAGTTTGTATCTTGACAAATTCTGTCTTTATCAATTCCAACATTTGTTCTATATCTTCACCTAAACAGAAAAATATGGTATCATCAGCAAAAAGTACACATATAAGGAGTCTTGACACATTTTTTGAATGCTCCTACAAGCACCTTGCGGATGTTGGATGTTGTCTATCATGGTGCACTAAGATTCATAACTGGTTGTGATTATCGTACCCACCACTGCACCCTGTATTCACTGGTTAACTGGACATCATTAACCTCACGCAGACTCTTCCACTGGTACATTTTCATCTTTAAATCACTTCTTGGTCTGCTGCCCTCATACATCTCCTCCTACATGTCTTTGCGTGAGTGCAGCTACAGTGTGCGCTCTCAGGACATGATTACCTGCAGTGTTCCGTCAGTGAGGACTGAACTTGGAAAAAGGGCCTTCTCCTACTCCGCTCCTGCTTCATGGAATATCTTACAAAAAGATCTGAAGCTCTCGACCTTGACTTCTCTAAATGGTTTTCAGAATCTGTTGGAATCCTGGCAAAAACCAATGCAGATTTGTTCCTGTCTTTGATTTTATACGTCTACCTTATAATGTTTTGCTAGTTTTTTGATACTTTGTTAAAAAAAAAAAAAAACTTTCTTTTGTTTTTTTCTCTCTTTTGTTTTCTATTGTTTATTGTTTGTTTGTTTATTGTTTATTGTTTAAGGAAATTCTACCACTGCTGTTCATTGTTCTTTAGTTTTAGCAGGTCGCTTTCGTAAATGAGCCCATGAGGTTCAAAAGATTTACCTGACTAAATAAAGGTTGAATGAATGAATGAATTTACCAAGTCATTCACATATAAAATAAATAGCTTTGGTCCAAGTACAGAGCCTTGGGGAACTCCACATGTGATATTACAGAGGTCAGATCTTACATCATTTATTTGTACAAATTGTTTCCTATCTTTCAAGTAGCTAGATACCCACTGTAATGCTGGTCCTCTAATACCATATTTGTTCAGTTTTTCAAGGAGAATGGTGTGATCAATAGTATCGAATGCTTTTTTTAAATCAACAAAAATACTGATACAATATTGTTTTTGATCGACAGCAGTAGTTATTTGTTCCATTAATTCCATGAGAGCCATTGATGTAGAGTTTTTTGCTCTAAACCCATACTGACTGTTGCTTAGAATATTTTGTTTATCTATAAATTGATCTAGTCTGTTTACAAATAGTTTTTCAAGAATTTTTGAAAACTGTGGTAACAAGGATATAGGTCTATAATTGTTGAACACACATTTATCACCATTTTTAAAAAGAGGAACTACCTTAGCTACTTTCATATTATCTGGAAATATTCCTGTTGAAAATGATAAATTACATATGTATGTAAACGGCTCAATAACATGGCTCATTATGTCCTTTACAAACATCATATCCATGTCCACCCAGTCTTTTGATCTCTTGTCTGTAAGATTTTTTACTACATTCATTATTTCCTCTTTGTTAGTTCCATTTAGAAAAATACTATTTGCACAACCTGTAATTGAATGGATCACATTATTATCTACTTTTGGTATTTTAGCTGCAAGGCTTGATCCAACATTCACAAAATATTGATTAAATCCATTTACAATTTCATTTTCATCATGAATTTCATCGTTGTCTTTTACAAAATATTTTGAAATACCAGTTTTTGCTTTATGATTCTTCAGGACACTATTCATTACTCGCCATGTTGCTTTCATATCACCATTACTTTTATCTAATAATTTACTATAATATTCTTTCTTATGTTTCCTTATAATCCCTACTAATTTATTTTTATACTTTTTATATTTTTCTTCAGCGCTCTGACTTCGCAATTTCAAGAAACATGAATACAAATAATTCTTTTTTTACAAGCATTTCTCAACCCTTTTGTCATCCATGGTTGATCAATCGTATTTCTCTTTGTGTAATTTGTTTGCACACAATTCTTTTCATACAGAGCTTCCAAGATATTCATAAACTCATCATATGCTCTGTTCGCATCATCAACATACACATCATTCCAGTCTTGTTTATCTAGATCCTCTTTCAATTTTTCCAAAACTTTTTTTGACGTGTTTATGATCTTTTTCTTCATTGTTACTGCTTTTGTGATGCTTTGATCATTTTTATAGATTGTGAAAACTGGTAAATGATCACTTAAGTCGGTCATTAAGATACCACCTATCACGTCCCCATTTGTTATATTTGTGAAAATATTATCAATTATTGTGGCACTATGAGTTGTAATTCTTGTTGGCTTTGATATCAATGGATACATATTTAAACTGTACATTGAGTTTATAAATGTGCTTATGTTATTTGAATCTGTTTTATTTCCCATATCAATGTTAAAGTCTCCACACAAAAAAACATTTTTATTAAAACTCTTCTCCATTAGCTCCAAGATTTTATCCGTGAATATTTCTATATTTGCTCCTGGTGATCTATATACACAACTTATTATTATGTTTTTATCGTTTTTGTTTATTATTTCTATTGTTATCATTTCCATAATATTATCAACTATTATTGACATTTCACTATTTAATTTACATTTTATTTCATTATTGACAAATAGAGCGACTCCACCACCTCTTTTATTATTTCTGTTCATATGATATAATTCATACCCCTCGATGTGAATATTACTTGTGTTATCATCATTGAGCCATGTCTCTGACAGCGCTATTATTGTAAAAGTTCTATTTAACTGTTTTAAGTAATCTGTTATTTTGGATATGTTTGCATTTATACTTCTGCTATTAAAGTGAATAATAGAGAGAACTCCATTTGATATATTGATGTCATTAAACTGCTCTTCATTATAATATTCGCTATCTTTTATTACAGGAAAAAAATTTGCATCAATCACATTTTCAACATTATATATTTTAGGTTCTGAGTCTTCGTATGTTGTCATGTTCTAATGTATTTGTTCATTTCACTGTATATTTTATCCATTTTGAGTGTGAGTTGCTTCATTGATTTGTAATTTTTCATCTCCTGTGTTCATCCAGATCCGTCAGCTCTTTTATCATTTTAGGCTGAGACCCTTCCTTTGTTTTGATAAAGATGTATCCATTTCTTGTCCATGTTGATGCTATTTTGTTTTTGTTTTTTAACCACCTTGCTTCCTTTGCAATTTTTCCATTTTTTTTGGTTAGATGTTCATTTATGTAAACGTTTGATCCCTGCAGATTTCTTTTATTCTGCATAACATAGTTTTTTGTATTCCTGCTAATGAACTTGACGACTACTGACGGTTTGAATCTTGGTGAATTACTGGGCAGGGTGTGACAGAACGAAATGTCCCCATAGTCTATGTTAATGTTCATGTCCTGTAAGAAAGTAACTACATGTTCCTCCAGAGTCTCTTGTTCTTCCTGAGATTCATACTCATTTGGGTCACTGTTATTAGGAGCTCTTTTATGTGTCCGACACTTACTAACATCAAGTCCTGAGATCACCACGTTGTCTTGCTTTGTGTATTGTTCTAAATCCTCTATTTTTCGTTCTAGTTCAGCAATTTTATTGTCTTTGCTAATTATCAGTTCTTTCAGTTCTCTTATTTCTTTAACCAGACCGGCCTGGGAATCCATTTTTTTTGTTAAATTTTCTATTTGTCCACTCATAAAGTTGAGTGATTCTTTAAAGTCTTGCATTTCTACTGAGTTGTTTCCCTCCGGGTCTGGTGACTTTTGTCCTCTATTTCTCATATTTACAGAGTCTGGTGACTTTTGTCCTTTACTTCTCGTCATACTTACAGAGTTTGTAATCTAATGGTAGCAGGTCTCTGGTTTGTTTGCTGAACCACGTGGTCCTTCCACGAGGCTCACAGGCCTAACGATGGTGCACCCAGATCAGCAGTTATTAGAACAGAACTCACGGTTTCAGCAGCCTGCAGCAATCAGCTCTATTATCCGAAGAGGTTTTGCTCACTAGATCCGATGTAGCCCAGTTAGCACAGCACGTAGCTCCAGTAGCTCCAGGCGCAGCTCCGACACCAGCCCAGCCCCAGGCGGCGGTCCCCTGGCTCGCCCACGGCGCTCGGCCCAGCTCGAAGCCCCACCGGCTCTCTCACGGCGCTCGGCCCAGCTTGAAGCTCCAGGCGGCGGTCCTCCGGTTCTCCCACGGCGCTCGGCCCAGCTCGAAGCTCCAGGTGGCGTTCACGGCTCTCGGCCCACTCGCGGCGCTCGGCCCAGCTCGAAGCTCCAGGTGGCGTTCACGGCTCTCGGCCCACTCGCGGCGCTCGGCCCAGCTCGAAACTCCAGGCGGCGTTCACGGCGCTCGGTCCACAAACTCCAGGCGGCGTTCACGGCGCTCGGCCCACGTGTACCACCGCGCTACCACTGTAGCGTGCTTTGTTGTATTCTTTCGCTGCAACAAAGCACCTCCAGCGTGCCAGCCCGTAGCTACGCTAGGCTAACTCTCGGCAAAAACTCACGGACACGTTGGCTTGTAGATTCATAATTCTGAATCGCATGTTCCAGTCCAATTTCCGCAGCTTTTTCAGCGCTCCTCTCACTCCATATATATATATATGTATATATATATGTATATATGTATATATATATATGTATATATATATATGTATACACCCAACCCCCGATTTACGAACGATTTAGGGACCTAAGAACGGTTCGCAGGTCGATCGGTTCGCAGGTGGGGGGTGAAAATTATTTAAAAAAAAAATATATTCATTCATTCAACCTTTATTTATCATGCTAACGGAGCGTGCGCACATTTAATCATGTACAGTAGTGTACTGTAATGTTAAACATTGCTATTCACATTTACAGAATAAATAAAAATATATTTTCTTACTTTGAGATGGTCAAAGCCGACATCTTAGGTTGCCATGCGTTGATTGTTGTCGGGCCTAGCAGCCCCGCCGGCCGGCCAGTGAACCACCGCAGCCGCTCCAGACCTGTGTTAGCTAGCTGGCTAGCTTCTGCTAGCCAAGCCATGAGCTGGTGTTGGAGCGGCGGCGCGATCAATCTGCAGCTTCTGCTGCTGCCTTAGACATCCACAAAGTTCACAGAGACGTTTCCAGCTCGTAATTAATCCATATGAAGCCATCCTGGTCACCAGTCTTCGGCCGGCTACCGTGTTAGCTCCCGTGTTAGCTTCTGGAGCTAGCCAGGCCAGAGCCAGGCCGGAGGTGTAGCCAGGCCGGCCGGAGGTGTTCCCGCGGCGGCCTGGCACGATCTGCGATAAATCCGCTGCTGCCTTAGACATCCACAAAGTTCACAGAGACGTTTCCAGCTCGTAATTAATCCATATGAAGCCATCCTGGTCACCAGTCTTCGGGCCGGCTCCCGGCAGCTAGCCTAAAATGGCGTCCGGTGTTCTACATGAATTTGTGACCGGAGACCCCAGTGACTGAACCTAAAACGCCGTCCGGTGTTCTACATTAATTTGTGACCGTGTAAACTGAAGACCTACTTCCTGTTGCCCAAGATTGCTCAAAAATGATCAGAAATGATCTTTTTTATCATAATTATTATTTATAAAGCCTTTAAAACAACCATAGCTGCAACAAAGTGATGTACACATGAAATTAAGAACATTTAAACACAAAAAAAATAAAAATATAAAAATATATATATATATATATATATTTTATATATACATGTATATATATATACAGGTAGTCCCCGATTTACGAGCGAGATCCGTTACAACGAGGCGCTCGTAAACCGGAAATCTCGTAATTTGGAACGGCCGCCATTTCGCTCGTAAATCCGGAAATCCGCTCGTAAATTGGAACGGTTTTCGCTAGCGCGCCTAAAAACACTCTATTTTCATCTAAAAACTACTTTTGAGTGCATAAAAATGATCGGAAACGTGTGTTTATATGCTTAACTAGCTAACTGTAGTGAAAAAACACATGAAAACTCAGTATTTTTTTCGTTTTTTCCAAAAATGTGCAGCTCGTAAGTCTGGAACCTCGCAGATCAGAGCGCTCGTAAATCGGGGACTACCTGTACA
>JBBPBX010033000.1:0-18972 GCA_038048925.1 Garcialebias charrua | reverse complement strand
ATATGTATATATATATATATATATATATATATATATATATATATATATATATATATATATATATATATATATATATATATATATATATATATATATATATATATACAGGTAGTCCCCGATTTACGAGCGAGATCCGTTACAACGAGGCGCTCGTAAACCGGAAATCTCGTAATTTGGAACGGCCGCCATTTCTCTCGTAAATCCGGAAATCCGCTCGTAAATTGGAACGGTTTTCGCTAGCGCGACTAAAAACACTCTATTTTCATCTAAAAACTACTTTTGAGTGCATAAAAATGATCGGAAACGTGTGTTTATATGCTTAACTAACTAACTGTAGTGAAAAAACACATGAAAACTCAGTATTTTTTTCGTTTTTTCCAAAAATTCGCAGCTCGTAAGTCTGGAACCTCGCAGATCAGAGCGCTCGTAAATCGGGGACTACCTGTATATATATATATATATATATATATATATATATATATATATATATATATATATATATATATATATATATATATATATATATTTCCAGAAACCTAATTGTATTCATTTTTTTAAACAAAGTCATTGTTTTTGCAACTTTAATATCATTTTCTAAACCATTCCATAGACCTATTCCATAAATTATAGTAGACCTATACTCTTTAAACTAGTTCTATGTTGTGGCATAACAAAAATATCTGTACCCTTAAGATTGTAAGTACTCTTGTGTTTTTACGAAAAGCGTTTGGATATTTAAGGGTAATGTAAAGTTCTGCGCCTTGTAGCTTGTACAATATTAAGAGTATATTGTAGTCAACCAGATCATAAAATTTCAGTAATTTCAATTTGCAAAACAAAACATTTGATGGATGGTAATAATGCCAATAAGTTTAAACCATTACAGTATACTTATAGAATATATTATGATATATATAAAGTTATCCAATTTGATGCTATTCCAGGCTGAAATAACTTTTAGAGACTGACTAGTTTTTGTTGTTGTTGTTTTTTTTGTGAAATATTCTTTTTTGTGAAGAAAAAAGTATATTTAAGCAGTAAAATAAGGTGGTTGATTTTTCCCATAAAGAACTTGAATGGTATGACACAAGGTTAATGGCATCAAAACAAAGTGACCCTGTCTAACACAGTAAGAATTTTAAAACACTTCTTTAAAAACACACAAAGTTAATCAAATGAAAGTCTCAAACTGTGCTAGTTCTCATGTTCCCTCGAATAAATCTGTCAGTATTTAATTATACACTTGATTTAAACGCAGGGGGCAGCACGGTGGCTCAGTTATTAGAGCAGTGGCCTCTCAGCGAGTAGGTCGCCCAATCAAATCCCAGCCCGGAACCTTTCTGGGTGGAGTTTGCATGTTCTGTCCGTGCATGTGGGTTTTCTCTGGGTACTCTGGTTTCCTCCCACAGACCAAAAACGTGCATGTTAGGCTGATTGGTAACTCTAAATTGTCCCTAGGTGAGAGAGAGAGAGAGTTAATTGTTGTTTTGTCTCTGTGTGTCCCTGTGATGGACTGAAGACCTGTCCAGGGTGTCCCCCGCCTCACTGCTAGATATGGGACCTGAAAAGGAAGAAGCGGTAAATGGATTGGTGGATGGATTTTAAAGCTGGGTCCATCTTATTTTCCACAAACAGACAGCACATGATAGATCATGTAAGATGTTTACTTCAATCTTTTTTTACGTAAGGTAGTGAGTGATATGAATTTCTTCAAGATATGATAATGTTAAACAACTAAAAACACCAACATCATGTTTCACAGGTCTGAACTAATTTGATTTTGTGCAAGAAGAGGTAGAAATGTTATAGATCAGTAATTACTTTTTCATTACATGGTTATTTACATAGAATTATAATTATGTATATAATTTTCTATATCAAATAGCAGCAGAAGAACTATATGTACTACTGCTAAAGTAACCATGTAACACAATTATGCATGCAAAGGCTTCTAAAATCATTAAATATTACAGTTGGAGTTTTAGGACAACAGCAGTCCAGTTTGGTCTCGGCTCTGATTGGACGATTCATTAGCTTGATAGAACTTTTTTCCCCAACTGGGATTGTTCAAAGAGCTGTCTACAACAGGTAAGATATTAATTGTTCGTGAACTTTCACCAGAACACTTTAAAAGACCAACAGCTTTAAACACTTTCAATCCAGATTACCGGTAAACAAAAGGGACTAAACAGTCAATGTAGAGAAAACGGTTTAGCACTGATTCAGATAAGTGCACAGACCTGTTTGGTTGAACATCTGGGTTTCATAATAGTGAGACAAATGTAGAAAAAGCAGTGCCAGAATGTTTTTTTTTCAATAAACGTGATAGATATGTGAACCCCTATTTATGTTTTCTTAAAAACTAGCAGGCGTGTGTGTGGTGGGAGGGGGGGGGGTTACTGTGTCAGACAACATATCCTTTCAGTAAACCTCTCAAAATGAAGTAAATGTTCAATATGTCAGGAAGTCGTCGGATTGAGACCGATTCTTCATGTAGAAACGCTTCATCTTTTATCCAACAAAACGTCTGAGGAGCTGCAACAAGCTCAGTCTTATAAATAGCACCTTCTCATTGTGAATCAACCAGTTTGTTGTTGACAGCCAAAACTAGCTGTTCACGTAAAAGGAGGACCATCAGCCCAACAACAGGTCGTTAGTGCACTGATGGCCACTTGCTATTCACAGAGGGCTGAGTGATACTAGCAATAACAGCATTATGAGAAGGTGACAACTGAACATGGAGGCCTCCACCTCTGTTTAATGATGGACGGTTTATTTTCACAAAGATGGCCCTCCACTTCATCCTGCGGCATCTGGACTCCCCAGGGACCTACGCCAGGATCCTGTTTGTGGACTTCAGCTCTGCATTCAACACCATCCTTCCTGCTCTGCTACGAGACAAGCTTTCTCTGCTCCATGTACCTGACTCCACCTGCAGGTGGATCATAGACTTCCTAACGGATCGGAGTCAGTGCGTGCGGCTGGGGAAAACTGTCTCGGACACTCGGACTCTCAACACAGGATCACCACAGGGCTGTGTACTTTCCCCTCTGCTCTTCTCCCTGTACACCAACTGCTGCACCTCCAGTCATGACTCCGTACAACTTGTAAAGTTTGCGGACGACACCACCCTCATCGGGCTCATCTCTGATGGTGATGAGTCTGCCTACAGGAGGGAGGTGAACCGGCTGGTGACCTGGTGCAGCGACAACAACCTGGAGCTTAATGCCCAGAAGACGGTGGAGATGATTGTGGATTTCAGGAGAGTCACAGCCCCTCTGCCCCCCTTCACCCTCAACAATACCCCCGTCATCATCACTGTGGACTCCTATCGGTTTCTGGGTGTGACCATCACCCGAGACCTCAAGTGGGAGCTGAACATCAGCTTCCTCATCAAAAAGGCTCAGCAGAGGATGTACTTCCTGCAGCAGCTGAGGAAAGCCAAGCTGCCGGCCAAGCTGATGGTGTAGTTCTACACGGCCATCATTGAGTCCATCCTCTGCTCCTCCATCACAGTACTGTGATGGAGGAGCAGAGGTGGTATGCCGGGGCCACTGCCAGGGACAGACAGAGACTACAGTGCGTTG
Source organism: Garcialebias charrua (assembly GCA_038048925.1). Lineage (NCBI taxonomy): Eukaryota > Metazoa > Chordata > Actinopteri > Cyprinodontiformes > Rivulidae > Garcialebias > Garcialebias charrua. The sequence continues at coordinate 15,385 of JBBPBX010033000.1, read as the reverse complement.
TGCGCTCTGCATAGGAAGTAATAGGCTGTAGTCTCCCATCCATCCATGACCTTTTCATTCATTCAACCTTTATTTATACAGGCTAGCCTCGTTGAGTCACGGGGACTCATTTACAAGAGGGACCTGTCTCACTCACACCAAACAACCATCCACTCTCACACTCACACCTAGGGTCAATTTAGAGTCACCAATCAGCCTAACATGCATGTTTTTTGGTCTGTGGGAGGAAACCGGAGTACCCGGAGGAAACCCACGCATGCACGGGGAGAACATGCAAACTCCACCCAGAAAGGCCCCCGGACCGGGATTTGAACCGGCAACCTTCTCGCTGAGAGGCAGCAGCTCTACCAGTTGTGCCCACCGTGCTGACCTGTACGCCTCCAGGACCGTAGGGCGAGCAGGTCGGCTCACCCTTCTCACCCTGCACATGGACTCTTTGAACCACTCCCTTCAGGTAGGAGGCTTCGGTCCACCTGAACCTCCCGCCATAAAAACAGTTTCTTTCCATCTGCCGTCAGTCTTCTGAACATTCATAATCCTGTTACTGTTTAACTCTGCCTTATCATTTATCACTGGCCTAAAACTGTACAGTACATCATCACTCCATTTATCTTCATTTAGCACCATTTGTCACAACCATTTATTGTGAATATTGTGCTGTACTCCATCCAGCCATCCATCCATCTTCTTCCGCTTATCCGGGGTCGGGTCGCGGGGGTAGCAGCCTAAGTAGGGAGGCCCAGACTTCCCTCTCCCCAGCCACTTGGAGCAGCTCCTCCGGGGGAATCCCAAGGCGTTCCCAGGCCAGCCGAGAAACATAGTCCCTCCAGCGTGTCCTGGGTCTTCCTCTGGGTCTCCTCCCGGTGGGACATGCCCGGAACACCTCACCAGGGAGGCGTCCAGGAGGCATCCTAACCAGATGCCCGAGCCACCTCAACTGGCTCCTCTCGATGTGGAGAAGCAGCGGCTCTACTCCGAGTCCCTCCCGGATGACTGAGCTTCTCACCCTATCTCTAAGGGAGAGTCCAGCCACCCTGCGGAGAAAACTCATTTCAGCCGCTTGTATCCGAGATCTTGTTCTTTCGGTCATAACCCAAAGCTCATGACCATAGATGAGGGTGGGAACGTAGATCGATCGGTAAATTGAGAGCTTTGCCTTTTGACTCAGCTCTCTCTTCACCACGACAGACCGGTACAGCGCCCGCTTCACTGCGGACGCTGCACCTATCCGCCTATCGATCTCACGCTCCAGTTTTCCCTCATTCGTGAACAAGATCCCGAGATACTTAAACTCCTCCACTTGGGTAAGGACCTCCTCCCCGATCCGGAGAGGGTCGTGATTGTGCTGTACTGTATTGTGTTTATTGGTTGGTGTGTACATATGTTTTTACTCTATTTTTCTTCTATTTTTACTTCTTTTTATTGCACCTTCATGCCAAAGCAAGTTCCTAGTCAGTGAATTTTAATAAAATAATAAATAAAAATAAATGCCACATTTTTGTCATCTGTGTATGTTTCCCATACAAGATGAAATTCGTCTCTGCATTTAACCCAACCACCACCAGGTGGTGCAGTGAGCAGCCATAGAAAGTGCCCGGGGAGCTGGGGAAATAGGTGTGCACTCATAGACACCCCAAGGTGTGTGGTGGCCGGGGCCGGGGTTTGAGCCTGTGTCCTTCGGGTCCCAAGTCGGCAGCCCTGCCTCTACACCATCTTGGCCCCCCTTTATTCTTTGACAATGGCAATAATAAACTAATTGGGGGCTGCCATTGCATGTAAATGCATGGCAGCCACCTATTGTTCTCCTGTCCGAACGTGTGTCTACATTGTCGTTCACCGTTAATGCGGCCCGTACCGTAACGTGCACCCCCACAAAAGTTATATCAAAACGACCGGCCCGACTCCGGGATGTGTGCTATTACTTTTCTAAGCAATCGGAGTTACCATGGCAACGTTATTTGCGAACAAAGACGTAATGAATCTCCAAATCCAGGAATTGGGGGCTGCCATTGCATGTAAATGCATGGCAGCCACCTATTGTTCTCCTGTCCGAACGTGTGTCTACATTGTCGTTCACCGTTAATGCGGCCCGTACCGTAACGTGCACCCCCACAAAAGTTATATCAAAACGACCGGCCCGACTCCGGGATGTGTGCTATTACTTTTCTAAGCAATCGGAGTTACCATGGCAACGTTATTTGCGAACAAAGACGTAATGAATCTCCAAATCCAGGAATTGGGGGCTGCCATTGCATGTAAATGCATGGCAGCCACCTATTGTTCTCCTGTCCGAACGTGTGTCTACATTGTCGTTCACCGTTAATGCGGCCCGTACCGTAACGTGCACCCCCACAAAAGTTATATCAAAACGACCGGCCCGACTCCGGGATGTGTGCTATTACTTTTCTAAGCAATCGGAGTTACCATGGCAACGTTATTTGCGAACAAAGACGTAATGAATCTCCAAATCCAGGAACTAGTTGGTTACTGCCCACTTATTATTCTACACCAGAAAAAGTTATCTTTTTCAACTTTAATACGGACCGAACCACAAAGTCAACCCCCACAAAAGTTCTATCAAAACGACCAGCCCGACTCAGAGATGTGTGCTATTACTTTTCTAAGCAATCGGAGTTACCATCGCGAAATATTTTGCTAACAAAAATCGTAAATTTCCCATAGGAAATTAATGGGACTTAACTTTTCAAAGAAACTGAGTCACATAGGGCGCCATTTTGGTTCAATATACAAGGCAGTAATGCATGTGATGTAGCCATTTTGGTTCTACAATTAAAGTAGGTGAGTCGGCCATTTTGAATCAAACAGGCTAACAAGGTTAGGCGGCCATTTTGATTCTCTAAGCTAATTAGGAGAGGCGGCCATTTTGAATCAAACTAGCTAATAAGGTGAGTCTGCCATTTTGATTCAAACTAGCTAATTAGGTGAGTTGGCCATTTTGATTCAAACTAGCTAATTAGGTGAGTCGGCCATTTTGATTCAAACTAGCTAATTAGGTGAGTCGGCCATTTTGAATCAAACAAGCTCTTTAGGTGAGTCGGCCATTTTGAATCAAACAAGCTCATTAGGTGAGTCGGCCATTTTGAATCAAACTAGCTAATTAGGTGAGTCTGCCATTTTGAATCAAACTAGCTAATTAGGTGAGTCGGCCATTTTGAATCAAACTAGCTAATTAGGTGAGTCGGCCATTTTGAATCAAACTAGCTAATTAGGTGAGTCGGCCATTTTGAATCAAACTAGCTAATTAGGTGAGTCGGCCATTTTGAATCAAACTAGCTAATTAGGTGAGTCGGCCATTTTGAATCAAACTAGCTAATTAGGTGAGTCGGCCATTTTGAATCAAACTAGCTAATTAGGTGAGTCGGCCATTTTGAATCAAACTAGCTAATTAGGTGAGTCGGCCATTTTGAATCAAACTAGCTAATTAGGTGAGTCGGCCATTTTGAATCAAACTAGCTAATTAGGTGAGTCGGCCATTTTGAATCAAACTAGCTAATTAGGTGAGTCGGCCATTTTGAATCAAACTAGCTAATTAGGTGAGTCGGCCATTTTGAATCAAACTAGCTAATTAGGTGAGTCGGCCATTTTGAATCAAACTAGCTAATTAGGTGAGTCGGCCATTTTGAATCAAACTAGCTAATTAGGTGAGTCGGCCATTTTGAATCAAACTAGCTAATTAGGTGAGTCGGCCATTTTGAATCAAACTAGCTAATTAGGTGAGTCGGCCATTTTGAATCAAACTAGCTAATTAGGTGAGTCGGCCATTTTGAATCAAACTAGCTAATTAGGTGAGTCGGCCATTTTGAATCAAACTAGCTAATTAGGTGAGTCGGCCATTTTGAATCAAACCAGCTAATTAGGTGAGTCGGCCATTTTGAATCAAACCAGCTAATTAGGTGAGTCGGCCATTTTGAATCAAACCAGCTAATTAGGTGAGTCGGCCATTTTGAATCAAACCAGCTAATTAGGTGAGTCGGCCATTTTGAATCAAACCAGCTAATTAGGTGAGTCGGCCATTTTGAATCAAACCAGCTAATTAGGTGAGTCGGCCATTTTGAATCAAACCAGCTAATTAGGTGAGTCGGCCATTTTGAATCAAACCAGCTAATTAGGTGAGTCGGCCATTTTGAATCAAACCAGCTAATTAGGTGAGTCGGCCATTTTGAATCAAACTAGTTAATTAGGTGAGTCGGCCATTTTGAATCAAACCAGCTAATTAGGTGAGTCGGCCATTTTGAATCAAACCAGCTAATTAGGTGAGTCGGCCATTTTGAATCAAACCAGCTAATTAGGTGAGTCGGCCATTTTGAATCAAACCAGCTAATTAGGTGAGTCGGCCATTTTGAATCAAACCAGCTAATTAGGTGAGTCGGCCATTTTGAATCAAACCAGCTAATTAGGTGAGTCAGCCATTTTGAATCAAACCAGCTAATTAGGTGAAGCGGCCATTTTGATGGAGATATGGAACTTATATTTGGTAAATGGGTAGCTGACAATGATCCCTAATAAATTTCAATTGAAAATCCAATTTCCAAGATGGCCGACAACGCAAAAAAGTCAAAATACTGTAAAATGGTCAATTTTAGTGATATTGAGCTGAAACTTGGTATGGTGATAGCTGACAATGTTTCCTATCATATTCCATATCAAAATCAAAAATCCAAGATGGCCGCCATAGCTACTTTCAAATGGCTATAACTCGGCCATCTTTATACATAGAAAGCTGAAATTTGGTGAGGTTGTAGCTAAAGACACTCTCTATCATGTACGGAAACCAAAAATGAAAATCCAAGATGGCCGCCACAGCTACAATCAAATGGCTTTAACTCGGCCATCTTTATACATAGAGAGCTGAAATTTGGTGAGATTGTAGCTGAAGACATCCTCTATCACGTACCGAAACCAAAAATAAAAATCCAAGATGGCCGCCATAGCTAAAAATGAAAAATGCCATAACTCGGCCATCTTTATACATAGAGAGCTGAAATTTGGTGATGTTATAGCTGAGAACATTCTCTATCACGTACAAAAAACAAAAATAAAAATCCAAGATGGCCGCCATAGCTAAAAGACAAAAAATGCCATAACTCTGCCATTTTTAGAGCTATTGAGACAAAAGTTGGCAACTAAGTAGCTGAGAATGAGCTCTAATAAACCCTGATTGAAAATTAAAAATTCCAAGATGGCCGCCTTATCTAAAAGATAAAAAACACCATAATTCGGCCATTTTTAATGCTATTTAGCTGAAATTTGGTGTAATGTTAGCTGAAAGTGAACCCAAACACCTTTCACTATCATTTCAAGATTTTAATTTAGCTCTGTGATGTGTACTATGAACATTTAGAGCCATTAGGATTCAAGATGGCTGCTTGCGGGCAGTAGCCTGGCAGCCCCCGTCAAAGTTTCTCCAGGAACTTTCTAGTTCTGATTTACTCCTCTCTCAAACCATCGTTCCTCTCTATCAAGGATGAAAGAGTGACCGCTGTCCTGGAGATGAGTGTAGACCACAGAGTCCTGACCTGATGATGTTGATCTTCTGTGCTGGGCCATCTTTTTGGCCAGTGGCTGTTTAGTTTCCCCGATATAAGACTGATCACAGCCCTCCTGGGACTTAAACACCGTACACAATATTACTATTAATGTTTGTGAATTTTGGGTAAACCATACAGACTAGAATACAGTCAATAGGCTGGTTCTGCTCCAAACGTTTCAGGCAATTTATCAACTTCTTCTAACCACTTCCTGGATCTCTTTTCAGCAACATAAGTAGTTAAGTCACTAAGGAGTTTCAACTTTCTCATGATAGTCCTTCTGGTTCTCAATCACTGTGCACCTTCTTGTCTGCTGGGAGGATGAAGATGTTCTGGTCCTTAACGAGAGTGGTGAGCACATCCCTCTCCTCTCTGCTGATGTTGGAAGGTGTTGGTTTGTTCTAACTGAGGCTCAAACCAAGTTGTTGGGATTCAAACTCTGACGTTTAGTTGTTGCAGATGGCTGATTCAGTGGCTGTGATCACCTCCACCAGAGGAATTCTTCTTGGCTCAACCACAACGTTCAGTCCCCTGACAGGATCTCTGTCTGCGGCTGAGTGAGCTGTCTGTTGGACAGAGTCTTCACCCACTGTCTCTCTGCCATGTTGTCTGCCATTAACTGTGTTGTTAGGATTGAGTTTGATGAGTTGCCAGTAAATTAAACTTCTTTCGTTGTCGGGTCTTGGACTTGAAAACCACTGCAAAGAGTGCCTTTTATGTGAGAGAACTTGTTTGGATTAATCAGCACCATTCTTTGTAAGTGATGGGATTTATACATTTACATTTAGTTTTTGTTCAGTTTTTTTAAATTTAATTTAAAAAATAACAATTCGCCTTCATGTTTTTTGTGTTTGCGCTAAATGGAACCAGATTACTTTTGATGATTAATTCAAAACAAACAGTGAGCAGCATACATTTCAGTAAATCCATCTCTTCAAGAGTGACACCAGTTTGAGTGTACAAACAGAATCCTTTTCTCTTGGCGCTTGTTGCAGAGGCATTACATGCACGTGCTGAAATTAAACTCACTCTCATTTTGTGGGATGTAACTGAGAGACACATTCATCCCAAACTCTGGAGGTGGTTGGTAATTGTGTGCAGTTTGCAGCCACTCGTGTGCTTCTTAATCTCATGCTTGATAGATTCAATTAACTCTGGAAACAACATCTGTTGTTGTTTTTTTATTTTATTTTGGCAGGTAGATTAAGATCAATGAATGCATTATTCATATTATGGAATCAGGAAAGCAGGTATTGTGGGAAAGATGGTGTTCATGGTTGGGTTTTTACAGTTAGACTGCAGTACTGACTATTAACCACAAGATGGCAGCACATGACAGCTGCTGGGAGATCCAGGAGAAGCGCAGGAAGGTCTGAGGGAGAAAATAAACTGCAGCGCAGTCCACACGAACCAAATAATTCAAGTGTGGTTCATTCAAGTTGAAATGTGAAACTAAATCAAATTGCCATAGCAGCTCCAGAATTTTCTAGTTTGCTGCTGCACAAGTAGCATCTGGTGAGACATGAGAAGCAGAACTGAGCTTGGTGGTTCTGTGTTTGCCTAAAGTCCCTGCCCTTGACATCTTTCTCCATTTGGTGACAGCTGGGTCCACAGTGAGGTGGTTTCCTGTTATTATAGCTTCGGCCCCAGAAGCGAGATCTTTTTCTCCACCATGAAAGTCCTGCAGCAAATAAAAGATGTCACCAGAGTCCCAGGAGGCAATGCTTGTAAATGTAAATGGACTTATATACTGTAGCGCCTTTCTATCTTATCAAGGTACTCAAAGCACTTTACACTACAATCTGTGTCCTCATTCATACAGCACTCTACTAGATCTGTACAAAGTTAATTGAACAAATCATTCTAAAGAGACTACCGTATTTCAGGAATATAGGTCGCAGCTTTTTACCATTTTTGCATGCCCTGTGACCTATATTCGGGTGCGACCTATTTATGGCTTTTTATAAAATAAGCTGATTTGTAATCATTTATTAACAAAAATTAAACTGAGACACACTCTTACAATAATGTCAGCTAACAAATATATTTTTTAGGTGTTTATCCTGCTAAAATTATTCATTTATTAAAGAAAAGTTCAGCTCAGACACATATTTGCTATAATTTTTATCAAACAAATAATTGTTTTTAAGTGTTAATCTTCTTAAAAGCCTTGCTGTGCGCTCCTGTGGAAGAGACATTTGCAGCAGAGCTAAACACGGTCCACATTTTGACGTAGGTGCGACCTATATTCAGGTGCGACCTATTTATGGATTTTTCCAATTCTTTGGCAATAATTGGACAATGCGACCTATATTCAGGTGCGACCTATACTCCAGAAAATACTGTAATCAGAGCTTTACATCACATTCATACACTGATAGAGTACCTTCAGATGTTATCAGCCCATTAAATGGCTGTTATTAGTCGTTGTCATCCCCATATGTAGTGGTCAGACTGTCCCGTCTACCTCCTAGTAGGTTTAAAGGTACGTTATTACCGTTAATATCATTATTATCACTGATAATAGGCAGCGCCGCACAGGGATAAACCATGTTTATTTTTATCTTTTCAGATTCTGTCACCCTTTTCCTAAACCTAACCTTACATCTGACCCAGGTGGGTGGATGGGACACACATCAGAGGCAATGAGGGGTTCAGTGTCTTGCCCAGAGAAACTTCAGCATGTGACTGCTGGTGGAGTCGAACCCCCAACTCTTGCATTGGAGGACGACTGCTCTAACCACTCAGCCGAGTGAGACTCATCAGCTAAAATAAAATTAATACTGTCAACTCCAGATGTTTTGCCAAACTCTGTGAGGAGTGAAGTGAAGTTTTTGGGTGTTATTATTGACGACAAACTGACGTGGAAACATCATATAAATTCTGTTAGGACAAGAATAGCTAAATTAATTGCTGTATTATGGAACCTGTTAAATGACAAAGCTCTGTACTTGTTGTACAATACAATTATTGTCCCACACATGATTTATTGTATTGATGTTTGGGGTAAAGCTTGCAAAACATTTACGGAACCTGTTTTTGTACTACAGAAAAGAGCTATGAGAATAATCACTGGAAAACATTACTGTCACCCATCAAGCACATTATTTTACCATTTGAAATTGTTAAAGTTCCATGACTTGGTGGATTATAATATTCTGTCAATTATGTATAGAGCTCATAAAAAAGAACTACCGTTGAATATACAAATACATTTCGTTAAACGTCAAAGCTGTTATAATCTTAAGGGAACAGAGATTTTTGTAAAACCAAAATATAGAACCAGTTTGAGGGGTCGGTCAACCTCAATCAAGGGAATTGGATTGTGGAATAATTTGGAAACTGAAATTAAAAATGCTAAATCAATGATTATTTTTAAGAATATGATCAAAACTAAATTATTGCAAAAATATATATGAAATAGTATATATATATATTTTTTTTTTTTTCCGAAAATTATATGAGTAGCTCTTTTTTAATTTGTAACTTGTTAAGATGATTTTTTTTGTTTGAATTCACTTTTTGTTAAAGGGGGCAGATATAAATAAGACTTTTTTTTCTTCATTCTGCTACCCTTCATTTTATTTTTATATTGTACGGTCTCAAGTGTGAGATTGTTTTGTGTTGTATTTTAAAATCAATAAATTTGAATAAAAAATACATAAAAAAGAAATAGAAGCAGCTTGTGTCCAGCTGCTCTATCACAGTGCGGTGGGATGGATGCCAGGAGGACTGGTCCTCACAGGTTGTTCAAACTGAGGACTGAAGTCCTCTTATCTCACTGAGAATACAAAAATTCAGCACGGAGCTACTGAGCTGCTGTTAACGGTCCTCCAACAGAGCCCGAGCCGTTGGGACCCTAGGTCAGCTGGGTGATGGTCTGGAACAAGCGTAGTGCTAAGGCTAAGCCCCCAGTTCACCACCGACCCAGTCACGTTTCTCATAGATTTTCCTCGCTCAGTGACACGCCCTCTGAGAAGCAGGCCCTGCTCATTGGCAGCTCCATCGTCTGAAACGTGGCTTTAGAGACTCCAGTGGCCAGAGTTAAATGCATTCCAGGGGCCAGAGTGGGCACCAGTGAATCCTACCTGAAACTGTTGACTAAGGTTAAATACAGTAATAATAATAATAATAATAATAATTAATTCAATTTATAACGCACTTTTCATTACTGAAAATCTCAAAGTGCTACACATATATTGAATGCTACACACATTCATAAACCGGTGGCGGCAGACTACCATGCAAGGTGCTTTCCAGTCCTACCGGGAGCAACTCAGGGTTAAGTGTCTTGCCCAAGGACACAACGACACATGGTGCGGGTCCCGGGAGTCGAACCGCCAACTTTCCGATCGGGAGACGACTGCCATTACCACTACACCACGGCCGCCCGTAAATAAGACTGTTCTTCACGTCGGCGGCAATGACACCCGGTTACGCCAGTCGGAGGTCACTAAAATTAATGTTGCCTCGGTGTGTGACTTTGCTAAAACTCTGGCCCTCTCCCCAACCTGACCAGGGATGACATGTTTAGCCGTGTGTCGTCGTTTAACCGCTGGGTGTCCAGCTGGTGTTCTGACAACGACGTGGGCTACATCGATAACTGGAGTTCTTTTTGGGGAAAACCTGGTCTGATGCAGAGAGATGGCATCCATCCCAATTTGGACGGAGCCGCTCTTCTTTCTAGAAATATGGCTGATTTTGTTTATTCCCCAAATTATGACAACCCAGGGTCCAGTCCAGGCAGCAGAGTTGTGGTCCTCCACACCTCTCCTGCTTCTCCTCTGTTACCCCCCCACACCCCCACTGAAACAGTGTCAACTCGCCCACGGCTCAAATGAAATAAACCAAAAATCAACAGTAGAAAAATAAATCATNCACGGCTCAAATTAAATAAACAAAAAATCAATACTAGAAAAATAAATCGTAAGATTTTTTTTAATAACCACCGTTATTTTACCAGAACAAAATAATAAAATCATTAAATGTGGATTATTGATTGTTTGTTTGTTTATTGTTTGCACAAAAAAGAAACAACACATAAGAAAAGTAAAAACAGAAAAATGTGCAGGAGAGGTCATAAAAACCTTAATTGCTATATTTCTGGAAAGAAGTGCACCCCCTCCCCCTTCTAAAAAAAAAAGGAAGAAAATCATAAAAGCTTTATACATAAACTTACATCTTACGTTAAACGCACACAATTACATACCAAAGCAAAATATAATAGTTGATATTAAATAAATTTAAATTGTCAAAAATATTAAAATAAATAAAATTAAAATAACTAATGTGTTAGAAAATCTACAATGTTTGCTAAAACTTTCTTCTAAATACAGATAATGTTGTACATGATTCACTTAATTGTTTTAAACTGTTCCACAGCCCAACACCCTGATGCATGAATGAAAATTTAGCAACAGTGGTTCTACAGAAAGGGATATGTAAATCACACCTCCTTCTTGTAGAGTATAAATAATAAGAAGAATTAAACTCAAATAAATTATGAAAATATTTAGGTAAAGAAAGTGGAATACTGTACATATAAATTCATATATATACATAATACATAAATAACACCAGGATTCCTGTTTGATACTTATTTACATCATAGATTGTAAGAATTTCAAATTTTTTAAAGAGAAGTGTGGATATGGAGCTAAATACGGAGAGTTAGTGACAATTCTTACAAAATACTTTTGAACTTATGAATTGACTGCAAGTAAGAAGGATAGGTACTAGCCCAAATTAAATTACAGTAAGAAATATGGGGATAAATTAAACTATTGTACAAAGTCAATAAAATACTTGTTTTTAAATATGGTTTAACCTTTTTTATAATACCTAAAGTAAAGATTTAGAAATCTTCTTATACACGATTCACAGTGATTCTTAAAACATGAACATCAGATCCTCTAAATCCCTGTTAGTTAATGAACTGATAACCGATCATCATATTCATTTATTCTGTCTGACAGAAACATGGCTAGAACAGGAGGGTTTTGTTAGCATAAATGAATCCACTCCTGCTATTTATTTACATTTTCATGTTCCTAGACAAACAGGTCGAGGTGGAGGAGTAGCTGCTATTGTTCAATCAGGATTATTGATTAATGCAGAATTAATTAAGGTGCAGACATCATCAACATGCGCCGCAGCATGGCAGCACTGATGAGAGCTTGGCTTCGAATCGCAATGTTCTTCCATCGTTTTTATTGTGACGTTTTGCACCTGCACTGCACTCTCACGCTACAAGTACGACCGCAACACACTCTTGGAGTTGTGATCGTCAATGAGTGTGGGGACTTCGGGCAGACTTTTGTGGACTCCACGGTGGACACTATCCCCTGGGCCCTTTGTTTACTTGGGCACCGTAAGACAAAAAAACACGGAAAAGGAAGCGAGCCTGTGTTTTGTGCAGGACCCACAAGAGATGCAACAAACTCCCTCTCCCCTTGGTCCGGCTTTTGGGCGTTCGGCCTCTGAGGAGTTGACTGGATGACCTGCGAGACTCGAGGAACTGTTCTGTGTTTGCCTTTACAGAATCATGGCTGGAGCCATCCATCCTTGACTGTGCTGTTGCTCCAGACGCCTTGTCTGTTTACTGGCTCGACATAACTCAATCTCATCTGTAACACCTAATATGTTTATTGCTGCTGCACCATGTGGCTGGATCATGTATGTCACTACCATACCATCGTGGTTCAGTGAATCTCAGTGTTGCTCACTGCCTGTGCAGTGGCCTGTCGCGCAACCTGTGTTGTGTGCATTTTGTATCACGTGCATTTAAGCAATGTGAGGTGCTCGTTTGTACTGATTCATCCTACTTGAACCACTGTACTGTATTCCACCATGTTGTTTACTACCAGTATATTTCTTTTGGATTTTGAAAATGTATTTCTTTTTCACTTTTTTTTTTTTGGGGCAAGTTCAGACAGTTCTTCTCATCCTGAGCATTTCATTGCATTGTTGCCCTTGTGTTGACCTGCATATGACAAATAAACAATACTTATACACATAATGCTAAATCAATTATTAGTTATGACTCTTTTGTGCTGTTGTCCCTCAGTCTTTCCCATCCAAAATGGAAATCAGAAAAGCCTCTTTTATTTGTTGTTATTCTCAGTTTTTGTCTGAATTCTCAGATGTTTTGTCTGACTTGTTACTGAATATTGATAAAGAATAATAATGGGTGATTTAAATATTCATGTTGAAAGTGATAGCTCAAGCATAGCCTTTAAAAATGTAATAGAATCAATTGGTTTTACCCAAAACATCCACACATCTACTCATTCTCATCATGACATTGTTGACCTGGTTCTGACTTATGGCATAGGGGTTAAATACTTAATAACACATACTCAAAATCCTGTTCTGTGTGACCATTTTTAATAATATTTGAGTTTAGATTAAATGATTATACAGTCACGGAGAGTACATTTGATTATAGGGGGTGTTTATCAGAGAGCACTGTAACCAATTTTAAAGAATATTTTCCATTGTTACTTTTCCTCTGTTTTGAAGAGTAATGCATCAGAGAGTAATGACTTAGATGATCTGGTTGATAATTTTACAACTTCAATGCAAACGTTGCTCGATAAAACTGCTCCGCTGAAAAAGAAAGTAATCAATCAGAGAAGACTGACTTCTTGATTCAATTCTGAGTTACGTACAGTACTTTAAAACAGGCATATAGAAAGCCAGGGAAAAATTGGGCTCCACTAACGTTGAAGAATTTTATTTATCTTGGAGAAATAGCCTGCTAACATATAAGAAAGCTCTCTGTAAAGCTAGAACTGTATATTATTCACTTATAACAGAAGAGAATTAAAATAACCAGTGGTGGGCACCGCTAATTAAAAAATTAGTTCCACAATTTCTAAAACGCTTATTAATTTTTTTAGGTCCACAATTTCAAAAGCACAAATGTCTTATGAAAATTAGGGGAAGCTAATCTAATCCGCTATTTATATATTTCTATATTATATATATATATATATATTTATATATAGCCGGCAGCGTTATCAATATTTGCACTACACTGCCAACTGAAAAGTAACAAAAATGATCCTAAAAGGATGAAATTACAAAAATCAAAGGATTTATTTAATACTTTACGTACATATATTCTATTCGGCCACGAAATTAACAAAAAATAGAATGATCTTTTAATCCCTAAAACCACGTTTAAATCTCAAATACACGGGTGTGTCGCCACCGCATTTATACATAGTAACCCAAATACATGAAACTAACGACTCGCCGTCGAATGGTCGACACAAAACGCACAATAAAATCATCCGGCCACGTTAATTTGGCTTGAAACAGCGGGGTTCTCTACGGATTTATCCATTAGTAACCCAGCACTACCAACAGGCAGACACAGAGTTAGCGTCTATAGGTAGTCAACAGATTTAATGAAAAGTAACTAAAATACATAAAAATAACGACTCACCGTCAAATGGTCGACACAAAACCCTCAATAAACTCCTCCGGCCACGTTAATTTGGCTTGAAACAGCGGGGTTGTCTGCGGATTTATCCAAGTACCCAGCACAACCAGCTAGCCACAGAACTAGCCCTCGAGTTCACGACTGACCCGGAAGATGTCAAGATGGAATAGTCCATTTTTAGTAGGGGGATAAAGAAATCGACCGTTTTTTTAATTGCGTATTTAATGATCGTTTTCATCGTAACTATAATTATTTTTATGTTAAATGTACATTAACAAGCAGGATCAATGTTAGTGATGTAGGTGACTGCACGGGGCGAGGCGGGGCCGGGGCCACTGCTGAAATGGGACCCCCAGGCATTTACCTACATGGTAGAGCCGAGTCTGTTCTCAGCTCTGCCCCCCTCACCCTCACACCCTTTCCTCCTCTCTGCTGTTTACGGTGGGGAAAAAGGTAAAACAAGCAGCATAAGAGCTTGTAAATAAGTTTATTGGTTTTTACTGATAGATAATTAGTTATTAGCGGTACTGCATTTTAAATAAAAATAGCACAAATCCGCTTATGAATTATAAAAGTTAGTCAATTCACAAAAACGCTGACAAAAAGTTTAGGTCCACTGTAAGCGGATTAGCGCTTTAGCGCTACCTAGCGTTCATGAGCCCACCACTGAAAATAACCTTAGGTTTCTGTTCAGTACTATAGACAGACTAATGAAAAGTCCCATCTCTGTTGAACCAAGTATCCCTACAACTATAAGCAGTGATGAGTTCATGAGATTCTTTATAAATATATATTTTTTCAATTAGAGATACCGGTAATTTTCAAACCATCCTTCTTACTATTGCCTCTGGTTCCCTGTCGGATGAGACAACGTAAAAAATGTCAATAGAACCTGATTTATTTTTTGACTGTTTTTGTCCTGTTGAGCTCTCTGAATTGTCAAAAATTAATAGCTTCATCCAAACCACCCATGTCTGCTACATTCCATTCCAACCAGACTGTTTAAAGAGGTATTTTTCGAATCTGTTTACTATATCACTAATGATTTAAGTACCACGGCACTTTAAAATTGCTGTATTTAAACCTTAATTCAATTCAGTCTATTTATATAGCGCCAAGTCACAACAGAAGTTGTTTCAGGGCACTGACATAAACATTCACGTACATAAAAAGGCAATTAGTAAAACTGATCTATCTAAGGAAGCAAGAAGATTGCATTTGACTCTTCACTTTGTAGGTCTCCCCATCCTGAGCAAGCACAAAGGCAACAGTGGAAAGAAAGAAAAAATAATTTTAAAAGGAAAAAACCTCCAGCAGAACCAGACTCTGGACGAGTGGCCATCTACTTCGACCGGCTGGGGTTTGAGTAGACAGGAAGGAGAAACAA